>NW_021026887.1:406487-418065 GCF_004153795.1 Camellia sinensis
TATGCTAAAGCAATAAATGCTCACCTAGTACTCCAAGGCAAGCCAAACAAAGCAAAACAATTAGAAGAAATGCATGGTCCTAAACAATGTAATATGACTAATGCAACGCACACATTATGCAAATAATAAGCTCGGCTACTAACATGGCATGTGATTCAATTCAAGGCATACGATAAAGCACGTATTCAAGCAAAGAATTTGAGATTGACATTGGTTAAAATGATGAGCCGAACCCTTATGCGTGTAAAATGAATGGATGCGAGTCATGGAAAATACTAAGTAAATATGATGCTACCATTATAAGCGGGTAAATAAAAAGGAGAAAGAAATGGGAGTTGGACGACATACACAATTATTACATATTTGCCCTCGTGCAAGAGGGTTTGAATAAGTGTCCAAGTGTCCGGTGATTAAGCTAGCTATTACAAATTCAAATGCGTAATTAGCTAAACTAATTACCTATTATAAGGTTGGAACAAATAATAAATGAATAGCTAAACTATCTAATTTATTACAACAAAGGCATTATGATAATAATAATAATTGCAACAACGATGAAATTGCAACAATAATTACCTACAACAATAATAATAACAATTATTAATACAAGCAACGATGAGGCACAACGACCACATGTACAGTGTCCAGAAGCTGTTCTGTCCGCTCAACCTTACTCTGCCTCACCCTCAGCCACTGCGCTATGTTTCTGCCAAAAGTCACAGTTTACCACACATTGGGGGCCGGCTGGCCCTAAATGGGATCCAGCCGGGTCTAAAAACAGCTAGCCGTGCCCTAATTTCATGCCAAAAATATTTTTGTGCTCTGAGGTGAAGACAGTGCAAACAGAGCCTTTCCAGGCCCTATTTGTCCCTCATGCTCTTCTCTGTCATGTTAAACTCAATAGAAGTACAAATTCGAGTCCGAAACCACCAATATGCACAAGTTGATGGCTTGATGATCCCGAGCACGCTTGTACAAAATTGAATAAATGCAATGAAAAACCACCACCCCCCCTCTTATCATGAAGGCTCAAATAGGGAAGTGGACACGCTCTAAGTCTCATCTACATATCATGGATTGATAAGTGACAATTCTCGGAGCGATGGACTCGGCATAACGTTCTGCCAAATCCAACCATCTAAACATTTTCTTCAAGTTGGTTTTATTCATTTTAAACCAATTTTATTAGTTTTTTTCCATTCTTTAATCAATTTGTGCAAAGTGATGTTTAAGTCCACTAAATGAGAAAAATTGTCAAACGAGAAGTGATTCATAGCATAAAAGGGAGACTATGCTTTGACGATGAACCTTCGTAGAGATTAAGCCATGGAGGATAGGTCTCTTTTTCATGCCTTGAATAATAATCAATCGTTTGAAATAACTCTCAAACAAAAGAAAATAAGAAATGAGGGAGAGCGCAAAAATGATCACGTGAACTTGATTATTAGGATGAGACCCTTGATATAAAAACTAAGTAAAGCAAAGCCATCAACTCTAATGACTCAATGTCTAAGGCCTAAACAACCGAAGCCACGAGGACTTACAACACAACAAGCTAGATATTCAAAGCATAAACTAATTAAATAAATTAGGACAGCCCTAAATAGCCTCTAATATGGGAAAAGAGAGAGAAAGAATGAAGAGACACAAAGCTAGTAAACAAGAGCAAGGAGGGGTGGCTAATCACTCCACTTTTTGAGACTTCTAAATCATGTTTTCCATCCCTTTTAAACTTTGAAAATCAGTTTGAAATTCAAAGAAAAGAGAGCAAGAACAAGAGGTATGAGCTATGAGTTAAGGCACAAGAAAGGGTGTTTGCCCTCTCTACCTTTGATAGCTATCTAACCCCAAGTTCCAACACTTAAAACGGATCCAAAACAACACAAAAACACTAGGAATAGATAGAAAGAGACAAAAATAAAAGCAAGGAGAAAGGTGGTAAGCTCCTTCCTCTTGAAGAGAACAAGCTCTTATTGTAAACCAAACTCAATCCAAAGGCCCTCTCAAGTGTGAATTATGAATCACTAGTCTCAACCAAGGCTCTAAGGCTTTGTTCTAAGGTTGTATATGGTGTATGGATATGGTGTAAGGATGACAAAATATCTCAAAAGCTGGCTTGCACAAGAAGAAGGAGCTCACAAGGGTGATTTAGCTTCTTTGAAATTTTTCTAACCCTCAACACAGTGGCTTAGGCTTGTATTTACAGAATTTGAGCAAAATAGGTCAAAAATATCTTAAAAAATGGACAGATGGCTAATTCCCACCTAGAACAATGTTTCTTGCCAAAGAGACTCAGTCGGCTCCTAGTGTGGCATGGCCGGCTCCTAATGTGCTCCCATGTTCCTTTGTTTCAGACTCAGTGCAAGTCAGCACAGGGTTGAAAAATGAAATTCTGGGGTACAAACAAAGTAAATATGGAAGGTCTGGGCTCATTTCGAAGCTTGAACTTAGATTCTTCGTTGAGAATTCGAACCACATTCAATGTAACTTTCATCATCGAGTGCGCAGGACAAAGCATCTAAGTTTTACGGGCAGTTAAAAATAGGGTGTCTATAGTTGCCCCTCTTTGGCAGAGCTCAAAGTCATGAAATGATGTGAGTGAATGTCAAAATCCAAAGATGACCTATTTGACGAGGCCGTAAGACTTGAGCAAGAAAATAAATGAAAATACAATCGGTTGAACACGAGGGTTGCCTACGTATCCTTTTGTGAAGAATAAACCTACGTAGTTCAGGGGAAAAAAATACAAAATGCAACGAAATAATGCAAATGATATTCAATGTTAGCAATCTAAACACGAGCAGTGCTTACCACATAAATATCATAAAGGAATGGAGATGCAAATCAAACTACGTTTTATATAGAAAAGAAGTGTGGGCACGAGCCAAACGACGTCTAACACAGGCTAAGTGCCTACATCCTCAATACTGGCTGCAGCGCAGCATGGATGCTTACGTATAACATAACCATGTTTTAATGTGAAAGGAGTTCAAGTACATGCAAAACTATGTTTTTCGTAGAAAGAGAAAGAGTACAAGTAATTGGGTGGTATGATATCAGTGCAGAATGATCTACTGGAAAAAGATAATGATCCTAAATATTGAATGCATCATGACAAAGTATGATACGATGGATGCAGTGCATAAAAGGTGCCAGCCAAGCTACGTCTTTCTTAGAAAAGGCATGGACACAAAACAAACCACATCTAACACAGAAAAGGTGCCGACACCCTCAATACTGGCCTCAATGTAGCATGGGTACTTACACATGACAGAAATATGTTTCAACGAGAGAAAAGGTATGAGCACTTGTCGAACTAAGCTTAACATAGAAATGATGCAGTTAATAAATGGTATGATGTAATTGGTAATGGATAATGCAGTAGATGCATGTGATAGATATTATATGCAATGCTATAGAGGTAACAAATAACAAAATGTAGCAATTGGGAAGTGACAGTACCTTACAGTGGCAATTGGCGATGACTCACCTCATGCCGTTGGGGATCTTCCTCTCTTTCTTTGTTTACAGACTTCTTCTTTCATCTTGCGCTTCCAAACCACGGGTACTACTTTTCTCCCTGGCTATGTTTGCAACTTTCCCTATTCTCTAACAAGGTGACAGACTAGGTTGGTTCAGTATCCAAAATTTGAGGCGCATACAAGCTACCTCAACCTATGGGACTGCCATAAGATTTCAAGCCGAGGATATATCTCTGGGTATTTAAACAAGACTTTAGCCTCAAAAATTCCAAACATTTGCATTCTAGGCATCGCCATTCGAACTCTAGTTTTCACCGTCTTAGTTGATCTCCTAGGTACTCACTACAAACACAGTCAGGTGCCTATACTAGACCGCCTGAAGCTGTTCAAGCATGTTAAACACCAAAGGCATTACGCCTTTAGAGGATTTTAGGTCTCCTAGACCCAAAGAGTGCACAAGACAGTACGGAGGAGGTGAATGAATGCACAAAACAATGCTATACAAGATGAATGCACAAAACAATGCGATGCAAGGTGCACAAAATAGTGCGATACAAGATGAATGCACAAAATAGTGCGATACAAGATGAATGCACAAAATAGTGCGATGCAAGGTGAATGCACAAAGCAGTGCGATACAAAGTTCATAAAACAGGGCGATGCAAGGTGCACAAAACAGTGCGATGCGAGGTGCACAAAATAGTGCGAACTCAAGGTGCACAAAATAGTGTGAACTTAAAGTGCACAAAATAGTGCTAACCAAAGTGCACAAAACAGTGCGATACACGGTGCACAAAATAGTGCGAACTCAAAGTGCACAAAAATAGTGCTATACGAAGTGCACAAAACAGAACAATGCAAAGTGCACAAAGTAGTGTGAACTGAAAGTGGACAAAACAGTGCGATACAAAGTGAACGCACAAAACTGTGTGATGCATGATGAATGCACAAAACAGTGCAATGTGGGTGAATACGCAAGATAGCGCAATGCAGGTACACAAGACAGTGTGAGTGAGGATGTATAAGACAGTGCGATGCAGGTGAATAAGGCAGTGCGATGCAAGGTTGAATGCACAAAATAGTGCTATACAAGGTAAATGCACAAAACATTGCGATACAAGGTGAATGCACCAAATAGTGCGATACAAGGTGCACCAAACAGTGCGATGCAAGGTGAATGCACAAAACAGTGCGATGTAAGATGAATGCACAAAGCAGTCCTATATGGGTACACAAGACAGTGCGATATAGGGGGAAAGATGTATGGTATGCAAAGGGAAATGAGCAGTACATAGAGCAGTACATCATGTACGTTATGAAATGAGTGCAGGGTAACTTGTCACAATTTATTAAAATGTAATTGAAAAACATTGCGCAAGGTAACTTGACAAAACTCTGTTATTACAAGTACAGAACAAAGTCAAGAGCAAGAGCAGCTAATCACGCAATTCAAATCAACCAGAGTGTATGACCATGCATGCATAATCCAAATCATATGTTTTAATCAGAGGAAAGATGGAAATCCTAAGAGAGTTTTGAAATGGTCAGAGACAACTTTCGATAGCTGAATCATATCAGAATCATCATGGGGGTGAGCTACCCTAATCTAGGAGAAAGTGCCTAACAAGTGGCTTTGAGTGGACTGAGAGAAAGGGTGGGTTCATGCCCCTTGTTCAATTGATGACCCGATCAGATGCACTGAAAATTACCCCTAGTGTCCAGTCACTGGCCACCGATTGGGTTTATACCCCTTGTTCGATGGATGGCCCGATCAGATGCACTGAAAATTACCCTTAGTGTCCAGTCACTGGCCACTTTTTGAACATTATGAAGGCACCTGTGATGGGGATCATCAGACCCTGGAACAGTTGCCAACCAATTAGACTCATGCCAGGCATGACACAATGGAACTCACAACTGATCTAAAAAGCAGAAAAAACTCAAGGTAACTGATCATTCATAGTGCCCTTAGTATTACTTACGTCCTCTTTAGAACTCAATTTTGCAAAACCCCAAGTTTTGATTCATTTTTTTTGCCCAAGTTAGAGATTCTACTGATAAGTTCAAGTACAAAAAATTGCTCCACTTGTTGATTCAAGGTAGTTCTTCCTTACCCAACACAAGTATGTGTAGTAGTCGGTGTAGCTCATGAATTGATGTGAAACTGACGATGTGAATTGGGCAAGATAATTGGGTCGAGATGGATGAAATGGATATGGTTGAGACCGAACTTCAGAATCAAGTTGCCTATATATCCCAAGATTGGGAATCAGGTCAACGTAGTTCATGGTTGAGGTTCACTCGGGCGTTAACACTCTACTTTTGCGCTCTAACTTTTGCCAAAGTCACCCTTTCGGGGTTTTCAACCTTGCGAGCTCTATTTATTTGATTTCTCAGTTTTTATTCTCTAACTTTTGCCTAGGTCACTCTTTCGGGTTTTCGACCTAGCAAACCTCTCAAGGATAACGTTACAACATTTGTGGTGAATCTAATCAACAGTCATCCTTGCCCTAACACTGGAACTAGCTTCACCTTTCCCTTCCTCATGGTTGATTGGATTTCATTCCAATGGATGCCCCTGGCTTGATGGTTGACTTCTTTTCCCTTTTCTGTTTTTCTGTTTTTCTTCTTCTTTCTTTTCGCTTTCTTATTTTTTCCTCTATTTTTTTATTTTCTCATTTTCTTTTTATTTTCTTCTTTTTCTCTCTTTTTAGTTTCTTTTTGAAGCAATGAAAACACCAGGGGGAGAAATTCTATGACTGTGAGGTCCAAAAGTTGTGTTGTACATGTAGGTCTAAAAGCTACTTTGTGTTTGCCAAAATGATCGCTTAACGGCAAAGAGAATCCCCAGGACAATGTAGAATATGACGCACAATTCTAAACCTATCTTTGCAAGTTTTACAAAAGAAACAGCTTAAAATTTTGAAATCATGAACAATTTTTCGCCTATAAGTCAAAATGCACTCAAACCATTTGGGGGATCCTTCTTAACACTCGAGCTGATTAACAGAATCTTATTCAAAAAACAAATTCAATGCTTTTTCTATTTTTATTTTTTGACATGGTCACACATGCATTACTATAGACACAACAAAATGATCAAAAACTTGTCTCCCGCTTTCTTATTTAGAAAAACGAAGGCCTGAGAGTATATGAGAGCGACTCAAAGGAAAAGACTAAATTGGCGCAACACCATAGGAAAAGTCAAGGAAAATAAAACTTACAACATAGCTATTTACAGGACATGACTCAAAACAAAATCAGCATCCCAGAGACAAAAGAGGTTTTCGCTCTCCAAGTCCATCTGCAGATTTCAAAAACAACTTCAAGTAGCCCACAAGAGGGTCCAAACCTTCTTTCAAGTTAGCAACACTAACATCCACACCAAGTAGGATTGATTTCAGACATTTCAAACTAAGTCTCATAGATTGAGCCTTACAATTACCCTAGTTGTCCCCACACACCTTTTTGACCATGCTGGCTAGGGTCAAGGCTGGCTATTGGCAAGCCATAGATGGGATTTATGTTATGGGATGGCAATCTATTGCAGTCAAGGGGAGGTTTATTGGCAACTTTGGGATTTGCAGGTGGGGTGATGACCTTATTGTCAATCAAGTCTTGAATTTCATGGTGAAGGCGAAAGCAACGATTAGTATAGTGACCGTACTGTTGATGGAATGTGAAATATTGGCTAGGGTCTTGTCTAGATGGGAGAGGATTAAGGAGAGGTCAAGGATTGAGCGGTTTGAAATACCCTTTCTCTATCAGTACCTTCAAGGCAAGGGTTGGGCTCATATGGAGATGGGCAAAGGTTCATTTTTAGGAAGAAGAAGCATCAGGTTTAGAAACATTGACAAATAGGTTGGCGGGTGTTGGCTGGGTATTCGTGGGCTTGGGACTGGAATCAAGATGGGTGTTTCTAGTAAAGCATCCCTTTTCATTGTTTGCCCCCTGAGTCAAAATACTCCTAACCTGAGTGATAAAAGTGTTATCTACAATCTTTGCAACAACTGTGAGCACTTGCTACTTGTTCAACCCTTTGACCTTCAAAGTCTCAATAGCCCACCGAAGATGTGCATAGGGATCAATACTTGCCCTTGTCTTATTCTTGCCACTAGTTTCAGCCCAGTCAAAGAGTCAAATGACAATATCTTGGCAAGGCCTATTTGCTTTTGATTGGCCCATTCCACCTTTAGCTTGTCCCAAGATTAGAGAATACTTTAATGGGGTTGAAACCCCAAAGGTTAAATCCGCCACCGTTGCTTGAAGCTTTCAATCCTATCAATTTGTCCACAGTGATGTTTAAGTCCACTAAATGAGAAGAAATGTCAAACGAGAAGTGATTCATAGCATAAAAGGGAGACCATGCCATGACGATGAACCTCCGTAGCGATTAAGCCACGGAGCATAGTGTAGACATCCCATTTTTGACCGACCTTAAGACTCAGACGTCACCGATTGAGCGCTTGGTGATGTTGCATATCGTGCTCGTTCAGAGGTTTCAGAGTCTCGGCTGCGAGCCTTGCCTCCGGACTTTCGGACTCTTTCATGCTTGGCCTCGGTTTGCGAACTAGGCTCTGTTTTCTCTGTTTTCTCTTCCCGAAGGGAGGGAGAGGTCTCGTAGATCATCTCCCAGTGGCCATAGGCTACGTTTCGTGGTCGTAGGCCATTTTTCCCGTTTGGAGCCCGGTTTCCGATTTTTCGGAGCCGTTGGCTGTGTGCCTCGGTTCGCGACCGCTTAACCACCTCCGTTTGCTCCAATTTTTGGCATGCATCTTATTTGCTCCCTTTTGAGGGACACTGTGGCTCGAAAAACCAACTTCATGGTCGAACACCACTTCCGGTGCCTAACAGTCAGTTTTCGGGGCCTCGGGCTGCGCGTTTCGGCCCCCGAACCCCCATTTTGCATCGGTTTGAGTTCATTTTTGGCAGGGACCTCTATTTCATTGTTAGAAAGGTCGTAGAAGGGTGGGAGGCCAGTAATTGTTCTGACAACTAGTTTTATTCCTCCATCGCCCTCCGTCGCTCGTTTTTCCCACTTGAAGGCCAATGTTGACCACCCTAAGGCCACTTTTTCTTGCCCCAAACCACATATTTGTGTTGGACACACCTGGGAGGCCACCAATATCATATGGCCGGCCAGTAATTCTGTGTGACCCTTTTGAACCCCTCCTAAAAGTGGCCTTTTCTCTCTCCTGGTTCACTTTCTCTAGTTTTTGACCACATGGTTGTGTTGTGCACACATGAGAGGCCTTTTTTTTGGCATGGCCGGCCATTAATCTTCATTGACCCTTTTGACCCTTGGCTGATCGGCCATGGGGAAGGCCGACCGGCCACCTAAACCTTAGGAAACCGGCCGGCCATGATCCTCTCTCCAGGTACTTTACAGAAATGCCCTCTGTTTCCCCCCAGATTTTGTATCCGGGGGGGCCAACTTTTGCGGGGAAACTTGAATTCCATTCCCCCCTTTTTTCCCCCCACTTTTGCCTATATATCCAGGCCCCCCAGCTGTGTTTTGAGGGTTACAAAAATTTGCTTTAAGGCTCTTGCATTGTATCTCTCTCTCTCTACACTCCAACCCTCAAAACCTCCCAAACCCTACACCATTTCTACACCACCACCTAGCACCACACCACCACCATCCATTCCAGCCACTTGGAGCTGTTTTCCAAAGCTAAGGAGCCACCAAACTTGGTCTAAGAGTTGTCAAATATTTGGTCTTCAAGGGTAAGTCTTCTCCTCCCTCTTTCTTGCCTTATTTTGCTCAATATATTAGCCATACTTGCTTGCATATTTGGGCTCCGACCCTAACTGAAAATAGCATTATTTTGATCTCCTTTTCATGTTTGTTTAAGGGACTCTCCCTGTTTGAGTCTTCCTTTTTACACTTTCTTCTTTACCTCTCTTGTATGCCTCTTTCTTGCATAGTATTTTAGGCTCATTTTTAAATTGTTTCGAGCTTGGTTATAAACTGAAAAGTGGCTTAGTTTGAGCTCTTCTTCAACGTTGTTGAAGGGGTCTTCACTATTTGAGGCTTCCTTTTGTCACTTGCCTCTTTATCCCTCTTTTGGCCTTCATTTTGCATGTTTTGTTAGCCCCTTGTGCTTGTATTTTTGGGCTCTGGTCCAAACAGTAAATAGCCTTATTTTGACCCCCTCTTCATGTTTGATCAAGGGTCCTTTGCTGTTTTAAGTTCCCTTTTTGCTCTTTGTGTTTAAACCTCTTTTTAGGCCTTATTTTGCATAGTATTTTAAGCTTGCATGTGCACTGTTTTGGGTTTGGTCACTAACTGTAAAATACCATTTTTTGGGCCCCTTTTCAACTTTGTTGAAGGTCCCTCCTCTGTTTGAGGCCAGAAACCATCACTTGCTTCTTTGTCTCCCTTTTGGCCCATTTCTTGCACAGTGTTTTAGGCCTGCTTGTGTTTGTTTTTGTGGCTTGTTGTAAACTGTAAAGTGATTCATTTTGAGCCCCTCTTAAACTTTTTTGAAGGGCTCTTGGCCATTTAGGGCCATAAGCTGATACTTGCTTCATTACCTCTCTCACGGGGCCATTTTTGCATGCTAGCTTAGTCCTATTTGTGTCCATTTTTTGGCCTTACTTAAAACTGTAAATATGCTTGTTTTGGGACTGTCTTGATTCTGTCTTCACACTCCATGTTCAAATAATGCATGCTTTGCATAGCCATAGGGCATTCCATGTACCTAACTTCATGTTTCGGGTCTCATTCCATGTATCGGGTGCCATATTTCCATGTTCTGGGGCCATTTTGCATCACATTTTGCTACTGAAATTTTCATGCTAGTATTCCATATTCCATGCCTTGCCATGTCTTGTTAGAGTGGCATTTGGTGCCTTAGGGTCGGTCCTCGGCTTGCGTGCATGTGTGCACGCATTTCGAGTGTCTCATTTTTCATCTCATGGCTACTGATGTGAGTGTGGCTGAGGTCCACTCGTGTTGGTGTAAGTCCATTGTGCATTGTGTATGCCATTTCATTTCATAGCATTGTGTATGCTAGGTTGTATGTTAGCGCATTGTGTATGCCATGTTACCTCGTGCATCGTGCATGCCATTTCATAGCATTGTGCATGTTAGGTTGTATCTTAGTTGCACTCATGCATGTCATGCATATTGCATTGTGCTTGGGATACGGGTTAGCCCGAGCACGGGAAATGAGGGACGTTTCGTACTTCGAGTGACGGAACGTGTCTCAATTCCCAGTCACCGACACTCCGGATTATCCATGATGGAGTTTAGGTTTTGTTGTGTTTATATGTGCATTTATTTCATATTGAGTCGTGCAATTCGACTCCTCGGCCATCATGTATCGATATGCATGATTGGTGGCACGAGGATCGAGGACTACACTTCCTGGAGGGTAGTCATGCATACATATGTGAAAATACTTTGCCATGCCCCATTCTTGCTCTCTGTTACAGAAAATCAAGAATCAGTAGCCTTCCAAAGCTTGTCATGCTTCCCGAGAATAATTGCAAACAGAGGCAAACTGGGGCATCGCGATGGATTTCTGCGCCAAAGCAACCCGGACATGCATCATTCATCATCCGAAGCAGCGTCGAGGCAGTCCCTAGCTTGCATGCTAGTTTACAACTTATCTAGTTTAATTCATTAATTAATTAGGATTTTGTAATTATTTGGACTGTAATATTTATTCAGGACTGTATATTATTTATTCGGAAGCTCCGAGCGAGGGCACAACTGTAATAAGTGTGCATGTGTGTGATGTATGTCTTCCAACCCCACGTCTTTCTCCCTTTTATTTACCCGCTTATGATGGTTAGATTAGGACTTGTTTCAATTAGCATACAGTATGATAGCATGTTTGCATTCATGCATCTGTCTTGCATGCACCGTGCTCGGCGCATCATACTAACTGCATTGTATTTTCAATTCCAAATTGAATACATGTTAGCTGTAGCATTTCATATGCCATGTTTAGAATAGCCGAGCCTGCTATAGTTGCATTTTTGCATGTGTTACATTAGGCACTTCTGTATAGTTAGGATCATGCATGGATTTCTAAGTAGCTTCTGTTTTGGCTTGGAGTACTCGGTAAGTTCATTAGCCCGGAAGA
>NW_021026887.1:418687-443768 GCF_004153795.1 Camellia sinensis
CTCGTGATATCTGTTTTTGACTACACTTATGTGTTTCTTTGCAATGCATTTGCATTGGTGCGCGTAGGACACCGTGTTTGCTATCTGCTATTCCTGAACGGTTTGCCGGAGGCTTGTCTTGTCAAGGCATGACCATAAGGCTGACCGGTTGTGGGCTCTGCCAGTATGGGAGCACAAACCCCGGTTTTACCGGGGCACCCTCTTTGACCTTTCGACCTAGTGCATATTCGGATCCATAGTGACCATTCCAAACTAGGACAGGTTGCTTACCCGTTTATAGGTTGTTTGAAACCGCTGCGTGCGTAGTGAAACCCTAGCTCCTGACAAAATAGGACAGGGAAAACCCTACCCCAACATAGGGGTGTTTTGGCTCTCAATTATCTGTTATGTGCTGTCGGAGTGTGTCTCTACAGGGGTTACATATATCAGTTTGCAAATTTGGGGCATCAGGCCTGCGGGCATCAGTCAGTGTTTGAGAATCAGTTATCTGTGGGTATCAGATTCAGTCTTTGGGGACAGTGATTCAGGGATAATGATCAGTGATTGAGGACAGCGTGTGTTCAGCTTATCGACCGTGTGTTGTTATACCTAGCCGTGTGTTGTGTATTTACTTTAAGTTGTTATGCTGTCCGTTTATCTGTTTATTTATTTCCTTATTGCTTTATTTATCTTTTTACTAGGGGCAGTTTTGGCACAATTGCTTCCGACCCAGTAGATATTCCCCAAGCACTTTGGACAAGAGGTCGTCGGCTCAATCGATTTGAGGATCTGATTGACAGACAGCCAGTGTTCCATTCTCTACCCCCCGTTGTCAGAAGAAGGCCAAGAAAACGCAGTGAGTCTGAGCAAAGGTTACCAGAACAGTGGTCTACCCTAGCAGTGAACAGTCGGGCTGAAGTTTTAGTTTCTGCCATAGAAATACACATACCAGTCAGTCAGCAGGATCAGCAGAGCGTAGCCAGAATGGAGGAAATGATGCGTCAGCTCCAAGAGAGCATGAAGCAAATGCAGGAGGACGCTGTCCGCCAAGCGGAATTCTCTAAACAGTAGGCCACAATCATGGCCCAACAGGCAGAGATAATTACCCAGCTCCAGCAGCAAGCCGGAGTATCAGCCTCACATCCAGTTCCTCCCCCACCAGGGATCTCGTTGCCAGAGCAGACACCAACTGTCCAGAATGCCCTGCCAAACACCCAGAACACCTTACCCAATGTCCAGAACATCCAAGAGGACATAGACCTTCCAACGGGGCCAGCTCCGCTCCCGCTTCCACCTCAACTGTCCAAGACCCATACACCCAACCACCCGGATTCTCCTTTCGAGTTCGAAACAGACCATACAGCTCTGAAACTGAGCAAGCTCGAGAAGCTTTTCAAGATATCACAAGGAGTAAAGGCTATTTCGGATATCGAGGACGGATATACCGATGTGGCCGTAACGTTGCCAGATAGATTCAAGATGCCGCAAATTGATTGTTTCGATGGATCCAGTGATCCCATGGTCTACCTCCGGTTATTCTCAGATATACTGCGGCCAATGGGCCTAACCCGACGACAAAAGCTTTCGCTGTTCGGTCGAACCCTATCGGGTGTGGCCGCTATCTGGTACGCGAAGTTGGAAGATGAGGTAAAAAGAAGTTGGGATGAAATGGCCGAGGCCTTTGTCGGACAGTACTCGTACAATACCCAGATCGAGATTACAACTCGTGATCTCGAAACAACGAGGCAGGAGCCCAAAGAGACTTTCTTAGATTTCGTAAGTCGGTGGAGGGCGAAGGCATCGATGATGACTTTGAGGCCCACTGATAAGGACCAAATCAGGATGATTGTGCGCAACCTCCAACCAAAATTGATGCAGAAGATGATTGTACTCCCCTTCCCCACCTTTTCGGATCTACATGAGATGGGGGTACAAATCGACGATGCGATGAAGCAAGGTCTGATTGACCAGGATAGGGAGCAACCCCGGAGAATATTTAACCGCAACAACAATGCAGGCCTGAGTGGCGTTGCAACTGCAAGAGCTTCAGAAGTGAGCATGGTCACCACCGTTCCCCCTCCCCTTCCAAGACCCATGGCAGCCACGCCCTTCTCCGGTGCATCCGAAAGCAACACCCAAACCACCAAATACTAACCCAGAGGCCAAAGAACCTTCACACCCTTACACATGCCCCTGTCCAAAGCTCTAGGGGTATTAATCAGGAAAAAGCATTTGAAGCCCCTGGAGCCGAGGCCACTACCAAATCCACTCCCTCCCTCTCATGACCCAGCAAAATACTGCGCGTATCACCAGCAACATGGTCACGACACCGACCGTTGTTTTAGATTGCGTCACGAGATCCAGGATCTTATTGACAAGCAGGTGATTGCGCCTCCCGACAAACCCAATGTCACAACCAATCCTCTCCCACCGCATAACCAAGCTCCCCCTCCCAATAGAATCAATTTTATCCAAACTGGGGCCGCATCTTACGATCCTAGTATCTATATCACCCCATCCCACCTACCCAAGCCGGAGGTGCTCCTTCCTGACTGCACCGACTCTTTGTGCATGTTGGACATCTCCACAACCTAACCAGAGCCGACGGTGGTGACCATCAAAGATAGGGCAGGGCAGACTTCAGAAAAGAATGGAATTGTTGAGTCTGGGATTGAACAGAGTTTTGCTAGGGAAGTCTATGATCCGAGTGAGTACATCTTGTCAACATGCCAGATTGGGCTGGGTTTAGAATTACCAGAGAAGGAAGAGCTGTGTGTGATCCAGGGGGATGAATTTGAGCAAGAGGCAAGTGATTTGACGGCTGTGGAGGAGGACTTTACCAACCTACAGTTTTTCGATGACCAAGAATCAGGGGGCGCGGCAGTCAACTGGTTTGATTATGAGGAATCGGCAGAGCCCACTGGATGGCTGGATGATCAACCAGATGTGGTGGAAAAATCCCAACTAGAACTGGGCCCGGCAGGGGCGAGAGTATCAACTGTGGCCGGAAGAGCCGGAAGTCAGGTTACGTTACCGGAGAGCGCCGGTACGAAGAATTTCGCTCGGGACTTGAGCATTGTAGATGCACAGAAAGTTGAACAACACACCACACTGACACAGGCGGAACAAGAAAAGTTTTGGGATTCTGAGAGAATCAGGAAGGCAAAAGCCCATGAAGGGGGCGAGGGTGCTGTGGGCACAAGAACAGAAGATGCTGCGGGCATGCGGGCTGAAGGTACTACGAGCACAATCATACCAGGGCCGGACAGGTGTCTGTCGGCCGCCGACGAAATGTGGTGGGAGGACGACGATTTATGTCTTGCCCACACAGATGAAGATTGGGGAAACCATCAAGCGGACGACACCTGGTATGTCGGAGAGGTCGACCATATGACGAGAAGCGGGCGGTATTTTAAGCCCCCGCAGCTGGACCAGCCAGAGGCATCTGGGAAGGATAAAGAAGCTGAGAAACAGAAGGAGAAGCAGCTTGAAGAGGAGGCTGTACTGAGGTAGTTAAAGAAAATACGAGCAGACATCTCCATCTGGGGACTGCTTATGGCATCACGAGTACACAGGCAGGCTGTCCTTTCAGCCATGGACAAGGCCAAGCTTTCTATAGACCCCACACCAGAGCAGTTACTTGGGCTGGTTTTTCCGGGAGGAGGTTCCCCGGCATTGACCTTTTTAGACAAAGAACTACCACCTGAAGGCACAAATCACAACAAACCCCTCTACGTTTCCGTGGAATGTAGAGGCAAGTGGATACCGGTGGTACTTGTTGATACCGGGTCCGCCATCAATGTCTGCCCAGCCAGAACAGCGTATGCAATCGGGTTGAAGCCCGCGGACTTCGTGCCGACTGCTCAGGTGATCAGAGCATATGATAATACTAGCAGGGAAGTGATGGGGACTGTCAAAATTCAGACCCAGGTTGGTCCAGGACAACACAACATTGAATTCCATGTCTTGGACGTTCCCGCAACCTTTAACCTACTTTTGGGGCGACCGTGGTTGCACCAGGTCAAGGCAGTCTCTTCCACTTTGCATCAAATGTTGAAGTACCCTCACGGGAAAGGGGTAGCTATTGTTTTCGGGAATTCATCAATCCATCCACTGCCGGAAGTGTCTACACCAGTCTTGGAAATCGAGCACGACATGGAAGATGTGTTCTTATCAGGATTTACTTTGGCCGAGGCCCGGGTTGTGCAGAATATTGTGGCCGTTAATGATGGAGTATATGTCAGTGCTCAATCTGTATACCTCATGAACAAGCTACAACACATCCCCGGGATGGGATTAGGAAGGAGTGGCCGGAAGGGCGTCGCAGCATTGGCCGAAGTGCCACACAACCCTCATACCTTTGGCTTGGGTTATATGCCCACCAAAGAGGACTGGGTAAGGAAGGGTAAGGAAATGGCCGGAAGAGCCAGAGCCAAGCAGGCTGGGAAGCCTTTCGAATTAATGCATAGGCCCATTCGGGGTACCTTGAACGGACGCTTCGTCAAGAAGGGGGAGGACTTTCCGTTTTGCGGCTTCCCAGAGCCGTGGCTAAACGCGGAGAAGAAGCACGTGCCAGGTTTTGAGATTTTCTTCGACCTGCAACTACCCGGGGATGATATTGCCGAAGAGCAGACAGACCCATCAGCTGAGATTGGGGAGTGTAAGGCAGTGGATTCCGAAAGCGCTGAAATTGAAATGGGGGCGGTGCTGGCAAGTCTACTCCCAGATCCTCCGATCGACCATAAGTGCTTGGGGGATAACTTCTCGGTTTCCATGATTGGGGATGGAACGGTTGCGGGCCTACCAGTACCTATTTTGGATGTATCTATCGCACCCTCTCTCACTTGGCAGTACGAGGAGGGGTTTTTGTCCAGCAACGCCGGGTCAGGTAGTGAGCCGGAATCTGATTCCACCGAATCTTGTGAGTCGAAATCAGGTTCCAGCTCGACTGAGTCTAAGTCTGGCAATCCAGGGGATGATAACCCGGATGCCACAGTTATGTCCAGGTCATCTTTTTCTTTCCGTTTGAGTCTGTTGTAACCGAGAATTCAGACGATTTGGATGTGCTTAATGAGAATCAAGTAACTGTGGTTTCTGAGTACTTTTCTGTGCCCTTAATTTATTGCATAAACTCAAACTTTCAAAATTTTGATGAAAACGACGAGGAAGAAATTCATCCGATTTTGCAACGTTTAATTGAGCAGAAGCAGGAGAGATTTGTCAAACCCTTAACGGATGAAATTATTACCGTGAATACTAGTACTGAGGAGGACCCGCGGTTGGTCCAGATCGGGTCCACGTTGTGTTCGGAGGAACGCGAGCGCTTAGTCGCCTTATTAAAAGATTTCAAAGTTGTTTTCGTGTGATCCTACGAAGACATGCTTGGGATCGATCCTGAGATTGTACAGCACTGGATCCCCCTTGACCCCGAGGCCCGACCTGTCAAACAGAAACTCAGAAGGATCCGCCCGGACTGGGCTCTCAAGATTAAAGAAGAGGTCACCAAGCAAATTGACGCAGGCTTCCTGCTGGTATCCGAATACCCGATTTGGTTGGCCAACATTGTCCCAGTGCCGAAGAAGGATGGCAGGATCCGGGTGTGCGTGGATTTCAGGGATTTAAACAGAGTTAGTCCGAAGGACGACTTTCCCTTGCCGCATATAGATGAGTTGGTGGATGTCACAGCAGGGCATGCTTTGCTCTCATTCATGGATGGCTTCTCAGGGTACAATCAGATAGTAATGGCACTTGAAGATCGGGAAAAGACTGCATTCACCACCCCGTGGGGGACATACTGCTACAGAGTAATGCCGTTTGGGTTGAAGAATGCCGGAGCTACTTATCAACGGGCCGCGACTACAATATTGCATGATATGATCCACAAAGAGGTTGAGGTGTACGTGGACGACATGATTGTCAAGTCCAAAGAAAGAGAGGACCACTACACCGCCTTGCAGAAGTTCTTCCAAAGGATCAAGGAATTCCGGTTGCGGCTAAATCCTCAGAAGTGTACGTTCAGTGTTATAGCGGGAAAAATGCTGGGATTTCTGATTACACAAAGGGGAATGGAGGTCGACCCTTCAAAAATGAAGGCCATCTTAGAAATGCCACCACCAAGGCCATCTTAGAAATGCCACCACCAAGGCCATCTTAGGGGCAACTTTCCGTTGCCATGCAATGCCGCGGTACTCTTCAGACTAGGGGCAACTTTCCAGTTGTAGGGATCTGGGGTTGTGCATCTCAGTGACAGATCTTAGGCGTGTCCAGTTCTGATCCATATCGAAAATGGTTTTGAAAAGTTTTAATAAAAGTTGACTTTGTTCAAATTAATCTCTTTACAACGAAGACCATTTTTGGACCAAAGCGGAAAATTTTCAGTACCACAACCTTCAAATTCATTGATTTCAAAACAGAGTTCTCCTGCTCTTACATACAATCGAAGTTGCTTTTTATTACATTCATAAAGCAAACTTGAAAGTACTAATAAAGCAATAAATCCGGGGCATAGTCAAGTCAAGTATCCCTGCGCCCCCTTCCAGAGCTGGTCGAAGCCTCTGATGCCAAGCTAGGCCCAATCTGTGCCTCCTCATTGTGCCAATCCAAGCACTCGTCAGATAAAGTGCAACTGAAAGTGGGAGCAGGGGCCAGGAGCTCTCTAGTCCTCCATGCTGTGGCATATCGGGCAAGCTGTGCACCTCGGACCGGGAAAGCAGCCGGGTACTCAATCCCCTCTGGCGGGCAAATCTGATCATGATCGAACTGGCGCAGGAACCGGAACGGAAAGTAGAACACACAGTGGGTCAGACCAATTAACTGGATCCTGATCAGCCGGGACATGCTATAGCTCACTGCCGGGAGATTGAGCCAAGGACAACGCCAAGCAATGCGACCTGCAGACAAATTGCACATCCAGTCAAACCACCACCTTTCATCAGGGGCATCGACTAGGTGCTGTCGAAAGAAATAGCCTCGAGCTGAGTAGGCTGGGCAAGAGTCCACAACCTGCAATTTGTCCATCAACCATACCTGATGAGGGATGAAAAATGAGAAAATAAAGAATAGAGAGATGTACGGTGAGAGAAAAGTGAGAAAAGGGTTTTTGTGAGAAAAATCGAGCCTGAGGGCTGAGTGATGTGAGCAAATACATATGTAAGATTGGATGGGAAACATTACCTGCAGCAGCAGTGGACTCCCAGCAAATCTAGTCGTCTCCCGGCAATAGATAGCATCCAAGCCCATCAGTGTCTCGGCCAAGGTCATGGCGATGCAGCTCTTTCCTTCTTTCAAGCCTTGAGCAACTTCAATCAGACGAATGCTAAATCCGCCAAAGCTCGGGGAAAGCAGAAAGTGAGACAGCAGGCACAAGCAAAGGGCGTGTTGCTGGAAACCTTGCCAATAATGGTTGTTGCAGTCACCAGCGTCAGAAAAGCGATGAATCAAACCGAGGATATCCAGTTCCCCATTACAGATCAGAGACCGAGCGTCATGCGCGGTGAGGCCACACATCCCCCCTAAAGCTTGGGCGTGGCCAAAGCGGAACTGGGGCAAGATCTCTTCATGACATTCAGATTCCATCAAAACTTGAAAATCTTCAAAAGTTGGACATACCTCTTGCCCGCCAAAGCTAAAGATATGCGTCACCGGGTTCTAAAACCTCACTGCAGCATAGAGGAAAGGAAGGTGCAGCGGAGTGCGACTCAGCGTAAACAGTGCATTCAAGCCGAAACCTCGGAAGTTCAACTTTTTCGAACCATCTAGAGAAGAGATCCAAGCTGTGAGATTTTCAACGAGAAACGACTCCATTTTTGTGCAAAACTAAGATGAATTGAATGAACCACGGAGCTAAGGCTTTTAAAGAGGAAAAGACACTATTCGGGGGACAAGTGTCAAAAATTTGACGGTTGCTGAGCTGAGTGGCCGGCCGGCCACCTTTTCTGGCAGGCCGGCCATTTCTTTTTTCAAAACCTGGCCGGTGGCCTCCCCTTTGCAATAAATCTGGCCGGCCGGCTCCCAAAAGTAGCTGGCCATGCTCCAATGTGTGTCTTTAGCCCTGTTTTACCCTCCAAGAGAAAGTTTCAAGCACTTCCATACAACGGGTGTGTCGAAGGCCTCTATTTCCCTCTGTTTCGAATGCGTTCCGTTGCCTAGATCGTCCGAAGTACACTTTGTTTTGTTAAGTTTTGTTTATCGAGTTGTTGTTTTGTTTATCGAGTTGTTGTTTTGCTTATCGAGTTGTTTGTCGAGCTGTCGTGTTTCATGTTTTTGAGTTGTTACTCTTTGTTTAAGCAATTTCTGTTTGAGTCTTGTTTATTGAGTTGTCAACACTATTGTGCTTTTCTTATCGAGTTGTAAACTTGCTAAGGTTTTGTTATATCTTAGAAAGTTAAGTTGTTGCGTCGGTTCACTACCTGCCTGGGCAAAATGCACAATGCACATTTTCATTCAATCTCATTATGGTGCAAAATGATGCGATATGATGCTAAGAGTTTAAAATACAACACTTTTTCAAAAGTTGTTTCATTCCATCGTGCCTCGCTTGTTACAACATTTTACAGGCTAAGGCACAAGTTTTACAAAGAATAAAATTGCTTAATAATGTACAATATGCTACAACTACTAGCAAAAAGATAAATAAAACAGGAAACAGCCGTATCTGTGCTCTCAAGGGCAGGAATAAGAGGCCCTCTTCGCCCTCTTCTGCGGAATAGACTCTCCGCCACCATCGCCATCATCATCATCTTAATCGGAGTTGTCATCCTCGGGATCCCCCTCAGTCTCGCCTCCACTCCCGGAACCAAGACCGAAGCCGTCCTCTCTGTCAGCAGATGTCTCCGACTGACGATCTGCAGCCTCCTCCTCCTCATCCTCACCAGGCTCCTCCTCTACAATGTGTGCTCTGCGTCTACGAGACGACCCCCCTCCAGCTCCTCGAAAAGGCCTGGATGGCCCAGCTCCACGAAAAGGCCTGGATGGCCCAGTTCCTCGAAAAGGCCCAGATGGCCCAGCTCCTCGAAAAGGCCCGGATGGTCCACCTCCCCGAGAAGGCCCAGGTGGCTCGGCCTGTGGCTGAGCATATACCGGGGGCATCTGAGAATAAAGAGTTCAATTTAAATACATCAGTCCAAATATGTACATTAGATGCAGACACAAGAAAACTACATCAAGTGGGGGTACATGAAAACACAGTGTATAAGCGAAGTGTGTGTCAGATGTGTTCTACACAAGTGGCCTATCAATGTAGTAGAAATCAGCATATCATCAGAAGTATGATAAATGCCAGAAAACTAAAGGGTACCTGGAAGCCCATGATGGACAACTGCGCCTCCCTCCTCAGGACCATCCCCTCAAGTGAGGCTACCATCTCGAGCACCTGATCCATGTACTCAACAGGGGGCTGCAGATGCAAAGGCAAGGGTATCAGTAAAGGAATGAACGTCCAAGTATCTGGGTAATGAATCAAAGCCGTAAAACATACCGGTGGTGAGTCGGGGTCTCTGACATATCGATGGTCGGGCATCGGAGGCTCTATCGGGATCGGAATCGGAGAGGTAGTCCCATATTGCCACCCCATCAACTCGGTCGGCATGTCCGGCCATCCAGGATGAAGATAAGTCGGAGGAATTGGGGGAACCAATCCACCCCCACCTCTAGATGTACCAGCCCTGCTGGTGGAAGGGGCGTCTGCAGCCCGAGCCCGGGCCTGGCTCGAAGATGGCATGCCAGCAGGCCTCATCGTCGGAGTACGAACTCCCGTCAATGGAGGCATCAGGTATATGTGACGGTAAGTAGCGTAATCCCCCTCCTCAAGATGTAGCAAAGCATCAGTACCCAGCATAGCACTAACAACATCCCGAGAAGAGAGCCTATCAACAATCCGCATATCGACTGGGGATGCTGAGGGAGGGTCCTGAGAAGTGTACCCCCAGACCTGACGCAAGAAGCGGTCCCCCAAAAACCAGGCCCTACCAACTGGCCCTTCGAACAGGATCTTGTACCAGGAGGCACCCCACCATCCGGCAAACTAGAATTGGAGACCTTCACCTAAAGGCGCCCATGGCTGCCATGTAATCTACGGATAATAGACGCATAAACCAAGCAGAAATCGAAAATGTACAGGACAAATCAAAGATGAAAACAGAAAGAACTGAGAGTTCTGAAATACCTCCATTGACCGCACCGTGTCGAAGTACTGCCGCAGATAAAGGAGAGACTCCCGAGGTCTTGGCCGGTGCTGGCCTTCAAATACAAGTGAGTACGGGGTCACGAGAGGTCCCTCTACCACCAACTCCGGGGCCAATGTCGGGAAATACACATAGACCAACAACTGTGGAAAACAAAGCAGAATACGAAGTGCTGAGGGCAAAATGCACGATACAGAGTATAAAGTGTGTCTTGTGTGCAATGTGCAAGTAATGAGGAGCAGAAATGTAAATCAAGAGGGCATAAAGTACCTCCCAGGCTCTCCAATAGCCGCCAAGTAAGTCCCCCTGTCCGCGGGAGGTCGCGCTCATGTAGCAATAAAGGGTAGCCAAGCCGGCGCCACCCTAGTCATACCGTCTGACCTGTGACAGGTCCACCAAAGCACTCAACAGATAAAGCCCAACAGTGTTCCCCCTGTCGGCAAACAAAGTGGTCCCGAAGAAGAACATCAGAAAGCCATGGGCATACTGTGCTACCTCCTCAGGAGTCCCGGGCTCCATCTCCACCCGCCGGAAATGGGAAGAGAACCAGGTGTATCGGACTCTCCCCGAAGATCTATCAACAGGCGGGTGAACCCCCAGCAATTACATCCAAGCAGCCTCCCACTGGCCCATGTCCTCGTCGTAAGGGATGGGCCAACCTCCCACGTCAAGGCCAATCAGTACGACAAAGTCAAACGGGGTCATAGTCAAGTCCCCCGTGGCAGAAAAATGGAAGGAGTTGGTGGTGTCCCACTATCTCTCCACCAAGGCGGCCATCAATGTCCTCCTGGCAGGACAACGAGATAGCCCAGTACAGAAGGGCCCAAACCACGCCAAGTCAACCAAATCCCGAACAGCCTCCGGGAGCTCGGCGTACCAATCTCTTGCCGTGGTAGAGCCATATCCCCGCACAGTGCGAGAGGTCACCTGCATTCAGAATGAATACATGTTTCAGTATAAAATGAATAAGCTGCGTGCAAATAAAATGAATAGGCTACGTGCAAAGTAAAGTAAGTGAGCCGCGTGTTCAGAATCGGTGTGTGCTGCGTGTTCACCTTCAATTTGGGCTGTGTGTTCAGAAAATCAGTGTTTGGGCTGCGTGTTCAACTCTCAATCAGTGTGTGTTGCATGTTCACCTTCAATTTGGGCTGTGTGTTCAGAAAGTCAGTGTTTTGGGCTACGTGTTCAACTCTCAATCAGTGTGTACTGCGTGTTCACCTTCAATTTGGGCTGTGTGTTCAGAAAATCAGTGTTTTGGGCTACGTGTTCAACTCTCAATCAATGTGTGCTACGTGTTCACCTTCAATTTGGGCTGTGTGTTCAAAAAATCAGTGTTTTGGGCTGCGTGTTCAACTCTCAATCAGTGTGTGCTGCGTGTTCACCTTCAATTTGGGCTGTGTGTTCAGAAAATCTGTGTTTTGGGCTGCGTGTTCCACTCTTAATCAGTGTGTGCTGCGTGTTTACCTTCAATTTGGGTTGTGTGTTCAGAAAATCAGTGTTTTGGGCTACGTGTTCAACTCTCAATCAGTGTGCGCTGCGTGTTCACCTTCAATTTGGGCTGTGTGTTCAGAAAATCAGTGTTTTGGGCTGCGTGTTCAACTCTCAATCGGTGTGTGCTGCGTGTTCACCTTCAATTCGGACTATGTATTCAGAAAACCAATGTGTGGGCTGTGTGTTCAACCCTCAACCGATGTGTGCCGTGTGTTCACAATCAATTTTATGGGCTGAGTGTTCAGGAATTCAAGTGATTGAACCGTGTGTTCAGAGTGCAAACAGAATGCATGAAAAATTCATAATATGTTACAGAAAAGGTAAAAACGAAGTAAATACCTCTCGTGCCTCCTAGGAGAGGTGATACTCTGGCTCCCGCAGAAGGAGATCCCCGGGTGATCGCTCGTCGAAATCGGTGAAGTGATAGAAAACAGCCCGCGGAAGAATATGTGCCAGTGGGTCGTACCTCTCGGGTATGAAGGGTCGGACCCTCGTAGGAAGAGCCACGATATCGGGATCACCTCCGGCGTCAGGAGGACCTCCACCGTGGGGGAAATGACCAGCCATTTCAGAAAATGTTCAAAAGGGGCAAAAATGAGCCAAAATTGGAAAGAGTCAACAAAAGTGAACCCTCGGGAAATGAAAAAGTCAACAAAAGTCAACTCCTGAGAAAATCTTGCAAATATTGAGACAAACTCACCTCAAGTGGCGAAAATGAGAAAAGAAGCCCCGAAATCAAAATTTAATCGGTTCAAAGTGTTTAAAACTGAAGGATTTCGCGAAAGCAACTTGCATGGGACGTTGGAAAACGCGTATAGAGCACAGATCTGAGGGAGAAAATGGTTTGGGAAGCTAGAGGAGATGATTTCGGAGCTGCACTTGTGAGCACAAAGTGTTTGGATGAGTGGATTTAAAGAAAAAAGGGTGAAAGTACAAAATTGCCCTGAATTTGGCAAAGTGGCCGGCCGGCCACTTTTTCTGGTAGGCCGGCCATTCCCTTTTCAAAAACTGGCCGGTGGCCTCCCTTTCCCAATAAAGATGGCCGGTGGTGTTCCCCACATGCCCCCCAAGGTCCCTGCAAATTTTGAGGAGGATTGGAGTCCTTAGGACCTGAAAAAGTACAAGAGAAGTGCACTTTCTGTCGCGAAATCGCTCTGCCGGAACCTCAGCTTCAACTTCCGATGCGTGTCTCATCATTACTCATCGAAAGTGAGATATATCCTTTTGAACATGTTGTAACCTCTCCGGGAGGTGGACCGGAGGCCGCGATCGAGTCGCCCTCACCGAAACGTGCATTTCCTTGCTCGTTGTTTTATGACAAACATACATCCTGGTTTAAGCTTGTTCTGCATTATCATGCACATAACTTGCATTCTCATGCACATACTTGCATTGTTATGCATGTCTCTTTGATATCACCGAGCCTCCGTGCTTAAACTCACGTTGTCACGCGCGTTTCTTCCCGTATTGCGATGCACTTTTCCATCAACACCGCGATTGTCTGCATTCGATATCACATTGAACATATGTTGTTAGATATGTTGTGCTTGTTGAGTTTCTTTATTTTGCAGGCACGATATTGTATGTACGGTTCATTTGAAGCTGGTGCGACCAGATGAATCGCGCAGGTATCGTATCTTCTTCGCGTGAGATGCGATGAGAATTGAATAATTCTCTGCATTCCTAACTGCATGAAATGTAGTTGTTGCTTTGCATTCTTGCTTAAAACTGTTGAATCTATTTGCGAATACTTGCCTCATTACAGCTTGCTGTATTTGCATGATCATGAGTCGCATCTGGCCTTGTGTATACCATTTTGCATTTTGCCCCCTGCCTGCGGGCACATCTCTGTTTATCTCACCTGTTTGTCTAAGTCTTCGGTCTTGTCAAAAATGGGTCATCTCTGGGCTTTGACATTCACTCCCGTCGCTTATAACTTTTGAGTTCTGTCAAAGAGGGGCAACTATAGACACCCTATTTTTGACCGACCTTAAGACTCAGACGTCACCGATTGAGCGCTTGGTGATGTTGCATATTGTACTCGTTCAGACATTTCAGAGTCTCGGCTGCGAGCCTTGCCTCTGGATTTCCGGACTTTTTCATGCTTTGCCTCGGTTTGCGAACCAGGCTCTGTTTTCTCTATTTTCTCTTCCCGAAGGGAGGGAGAGGTCTCGTAGATCATCTCTCAATGGCCGTAGGCTACGTTTCGTGGTCGTAGGCCATTTTTCCCGTTTGGAGCCCGGTTTCCGATTTTTCGGAGCCGTTGGCCGTGTGCCTCAGTTCGGGACCGATTAACCACCTCTGTTTGCTCCGGTTTTTGGCATGCATCTTATTTGCTCCCTTTTGAGGGACTGTGGCTCGAAAAACCAACTTCGTGGTCGAACACCACTTTCGGTGTCTAACAGTCAGTTTTCGGGGCCTCGGGCTGCGCGTTTCGGCCCCCGAACCCCCATTTTACATCGGTTTGAGTTCATTTTTGGCAGGGACCTCTGTTTTATTGTTAGAAAGGTCATAGAAGGGTGGGGGGCCAGTAATTGTTCTGACAACCAGTTTTATTCCTCCACCGCCCTCCGTCGCCCGTTTTTCCCACTTGAAGGCCAATGTTGACCACCCTAAGGCCACTTTTTCATGCCCCAAACCACATATTTGTGTTGTACACACCTGGGAGGCCACCAATATCATATGGCCAGCCCGTAATTCTGTGTGACCCTTTTGAACCTCTCCTAAAAGTGGCATTTTCTCTCTCCTGGTTCACTTTCTCCAGTTTTTGGCCATATGGTTGTGTTGTGCACACATGAGAGGCCCTTTTTTTGGCATGGCCGGCCATTAATCTTCATTGGCCCTTTTGACCCTTGGCCGATAGGTCATGGGGAAGGCCGACCGACCACCTAAACCCTAGGAAACCGGCCGGTCATGATCCTCTCTCCAGGTACTTTACAGAAATGCCCTCTGTTTCCCCCCAGATTTTGTATCCGGGGGGGCCAACTTTTGGGGGGAAACTTGAATTTCATTCCCCCCCTTTTTCCTCCCTCTTTTTCCTATATATCCAGGCCCCCCAGCTGTGTTTTGAGGGTTACAAAAATTTTCTTTAAGGCTCTTGCATTGTATCTCTCTCTCTCTCTGCACTCCAACCCTCAAAACCTCCCAAACCCTACACCATTTCTACACCACCACCTAGCACCACACCACCACCTAGCACCACACCACCACCATCCATTCCAGCCACTTGGAGCTGTTTTCCAGAGCTAGGGAGCCACCAAACTTGGTCCTAGAGTTGTCAAAGATTTGGTCTTCAAGGGTAAGTCTTCTCCTCCCTCTTTCTTGCCTTATTTTTCTCAATATATTAGCCATACTTGCTTGCTTCTCCTCCCTCTTTCTTGCCTTATTTTTCTCAATATATTAGCCATACTTGCTTGCATATTTGGGCTCCGACCCTAACTGAAAATAGAATTATTTTGAGCTCTTTTTCATGTTTTTTTAAGGGCCTCTCCCTGTTTGAGGCTTCCTTTTTACACTTGCTTCTTTACCTCTCTTGTATGCCTCTTTCTTGCATAGTATTTTAGGCTCATTTGTAAATTGTTTCGAGCTTGGTTATAAAATGAAAAGTGGCTTATTTTGAGACCTTCTTAAACATTGTTGAAGGGATCTTCACTTTTTGAGGCTTCCTTTTGTCACTTGCCTCTTTATCCCTCTTTTGGCCTTATTTTTGCATGTTTTGTTAGCCCCTTGTGCTTGTATTTTTGGGCTATGGTCTGAACTGTAAATAGCCTTATTTTGACCCCCCTCTTCATGTTTGATCAAGGGTCCTTTTCTGTTTGAAGTTCCGTTTTTGCTCTTTGTGTTTAAACCTCTTTTTAGGCCTTATTTTGCATAGTATTTTAAGCTTGCATGTGCACTGTTTTGGGTTTTGTCACTAACTGTAAAATACCATGTTTTGGGCCCCTCTTCAACTTTTTTGAAGGTCCCTCCTCTGTTTGAGGCCATAAACCATCACTTGCTTCTTTGCCTCCATTTTGGCCCATTTCTTGCACAGTGTTTTAGGCCTGCTTGTGTTTGTTTTTGTGGCTTGTTGTAAACTGTAAAGTGCTTCATTTTGAGCCCCTCTTCAATTTTTTTGAAGGGCTCTTGGACATTTAGGGCCAGAAGCTGCTACTTGCTTCATTACCTCTCTTACGGGGCCATTTTTGGCATGCTAGCTTAGTCCTATTTGTGTCCATTGTTTGGCCTTGCTTAAAACTGTAAATATTCTTGTTTTGGGACTGTCTTGATTCTGTCTTCACACTCTATGTTCAAATAATGCATGCTTTACATAGCCATAGGTCATCCCATGTACCTAACTTCATGTTTCGGGTCTCATTCCATGTATTGGGTGCCATATTTCCATGTTCTGGGGCCGTTTTGCATCATATTTTGCTATTGAAATTTGCATGCTAGTATGCCATATTCCATGCCTTGCCATGTCTTGTTAGAGTGGCATTTGGTGCCTTAGGATCGGTCCTCGGTTTGCATGCATGTGTGCACGCATTTCGAGTGTCTCATTTTTCATCTCATGGCTACCGATGTGAGTGTGACTGAGGTCCACTCATGTTGGTGTAAGTCTATTGTGCATTGTGTATACTATTTCATTTCATAGCATTGTGTATGCTAGGTTGTATGTTAGCGCATTGTGTATGCCATGTTACCTCGTGCATTGTGTATGCCATTTCATAGCATTGTGCATGTTAGGTTGTATCTTAGTTGCACTCATGCTTGTCATGCATATTGCATTGTGCTTGGGATAGGGGTTAGCCCAAGCACGGGAAATGAGGGACATTTCGTACTTCGAGTAACGGAACGTGTCTCAATTCCCAGTCACCGACACTCCGGATTATCCATGATGGAGTTTAGGTTTTGTTGTGTTTATATGTGCATTCATTTCATATTGAGTCGTGCAATTCGACTCCTCGGCTATCATGCATCGATATGCGTGATTGGTGGCACGAGGATCGAGGACTACACTCCTTGAAGGGTAGTCATGCATACATATGTGAAAATACTTTGCCATGCCCCTTTCTTGCTCTCTGTTACAGCAAATGAAGAATCAGCAGCCTTCCGAAGCTTGGCACGCATCCCGAGAATAATTGCAAACAGAGGC
Organism: Camellia sinensis; assembly: GCF_004153795.1. Taxonomy (NCBI): domain Eukaryota; kingdom Viridiplantae; phylum Streptophyta; class Magnoliopsida; order Ericales; family Theaceae; genus Camellia; species Camellia sinensis. Next base: position 435,473 of record NW_021026887.1, read on the forward strand.
AAACTGGGGCATCGCGATGGATTTCTGCGCCAAAGCAACCCGGACATGCATCATTCATCATCCGAAGCAGCGTCAAGGCAGTCCCTAGCTTGCATGCTAGTTTACAGCTTACCTAGTTTAATTCGTTATTTAATTAGGATTTTGTAATTATTTGGACTGTAATATTTATTCGAGATTGTATATTATTTATTCGGACCCTCCGAGCGAGGGCACAACTGTAATAAGTGTGCGTGTGTGTGATGTATGTCTTCCAACCCCACGTCTTTCTCCCTTTTATTTACCCGCTTATGATGGTTAGATTAGGGCATGTTTCAATTAGCATACAGTATGATATCATGTTTGCATTCATTCATCTGTCTTGCATGCACCGGGCTCGGCGCATCATACTAACTGCATTGAATTTTCAATTCCAAGTTGAATACATGTTAGCTGTAGCATTTCATATGCCATGTCTAGAATAGCCGAGCCTGCTATAGTTGCATTTTTGCATGTGTTGCATTAGGCACTTCTGTATAGTTAGGATCATGCATGGATTTCTAATTAGCTTTTGTTTTGGCTTGGAGTACTCGGTAAGTTTTATGCTTTAGCATCCTTGCATGCGTGTGAGTGACTGCCATGAATAGCATGCTTACCATGAGGCTAATTGCTTATGTGATATAACTGCTTGAATGCCTGTGGGTGAAGGTTGGGTTATTTGGATTGGAACAATTCATTCAATGTGTGTTTTAAGCCCACTAGATAGTGGCAAAATCATGTTTTCTAAGCCCACCTGAGGGTGGCAAATCCTTGTCTTAGTCTACTTGCGAGTAGCACCATCAAACCATTTTCAAACAAACAAACATGAAATGTTTTGTTCCAATTCAGGCGATCCAGTCTATACTTGTATGCTGTGCGCATCACATAGTAAATCTAGGCTAATAACCGGAATAAGAACGCATAATGTTTTCAAAAATAGATATCATGGTTAGTAGAGGCCGATCTTTGATCGGGCGAGCGGGGGTGCTCACGAAGTGACCTTCTCCAATCGTACCTAAGTTCTCGAGCCGAGGCAACTTTGGTGATGACGGACACGTGGCCTTAGGCAAACGAGTCAGGGTTTCCTAAATTTTCCCAAAATAAAATATTTAGGTGGCGACTCTGTATCTGGCAAAGCAGTCCATGTTTGGCACTTCTTTCAAAATTTGTTTTGTCAAAACAATTTGCCAGATTTGGACTCTTTGGTTCAGATTTAGAACCGTGACAAATTGAGAGGTCGAACTGTAGTGAGCCCAATATCGAACGGAATGGGGGACTCATTCCTCCCGGCACGTTCGGGGACGTCTACACATAGGTCTCTTTCTCATGTCTTGAATAGTAATCAATCGTTTGAAATAACTCTCAAACGAAAGAAAAGAAGAAATGAGGGAGAGCACAGAAATGATCACGTGAACTTGATTATTAGGATGAGAGTCTTGATATGAAAACTAAGTAAAGCAAAGCCATCAACTCAAATGACTCGGTGTCTAAGGACTAAACGACCGAAGCCACGAGGACTTACAACACAATAAGCTAGATATTCAAAGCATAAACTAATTATATAAATTAGGACAGCCCTAAATAGCCTCTAATATGTTAAAAACAATGGTTAAAAGTGCACAAAAAGAGAGCAAGAATGAAGAGACACAAAGCTAGTAAATAAGAGTAAGGAAAGGTGGCTAACCTCTCCATTTTTTGAGATTTCTAAAACACATTTTTCAGCCCTTTTAAACTCTGAAAATTATTTTGAAAGCTAAAGAAAAGAGAGCAAGAACAAGAGGCATGAGCTATGAGTGAAGGCACAAGAAAGGGTGTTAGCCCTCTCTACCTTTGGTAGCTATCTAACCCCAAGTCCCAACAATTGAAATGGATCCAAAACAACACAAAAACACTAAGAATAGATAGAAAGAGGCGGAAATGAAAGCAAGGAGAAAAGTGGTAAGCTTCTACCTCTTGAAGAGAACATGCTCTCATTGTAAACCAAACTCAATCCAAAGGCCCTCCCAAGTGTGAATTGTGATTCACAACTCTCAACCAAGGCTCTAAGGCTTTCCTTTAAAGTTGTATATGGTGTATAGATATGGTGTAAGGATGACAAAATATCTCAAAGCTAGTTTGCACAAGAAGTAGGAGCTCACAAGGGTGATTTAGCTTTTTTGAAAATTTTCTAACCCTCAACAAAGTGGCCTAGGCTCGTATTTATAGAATTTGAGCAAAATAGGTCGAAAATATCTTAAAAAATGAATAGGTAGTTGATTCTTGCCCAGAATAGTGTTTCTCGCCGAAGAGACCCGGCCGACTCCCAGTGTGGCACGGCTGGCTCCCAATCTGCTCCCATGTTCCTTTGTTTCAAACTCAGTGCATGTCAGCATAGAATTCAAAAATGAAATTCTAGGGTACAAACAGTGTAATTATGAAAGGTCTGGGCTCGTTTCGAAGCTTGAACTTAGATCTTTCGTTGAGAATTCGAACCACATTCAACACAACCTTCATCATCGAGTGCGCATGACAAAGCGTTCAAGTCTTGTGGGAAGTCAAAAATGGGGTGTCTACAGCTACCACTTTTCCCTCTTGTATCAACACACAACCCGAACCTTCTCGAAACGCATCATAATAAACTGAATAACCTAAGCCCCTCTCCGAAATAATCTATACTAGAGCAGTGGTGAGTCTAACCTTAAGCTCTTGGAACGACTTTTCACAAGTCTCACTCCATACAAATTTAATCCCCTTTTTTGTCAATCAACTCAATGGTGAGGCCAATCTGGAGAAGTCTTTCATAAAACCTTGGTCATACCCGGCTAAGCCCAAGAAACTCCGAATCTCAAAAGCATTCTTAGGTTGTTCCCAATCTTGCATTGTCTCTATCTTAGAGGAGTTTATAGTTACCCCTTCCTTGGATACCACATGGCCTAAGAACTTAACTTTCTTTAGCCAGAACTAGCACTTCCTGAACTTAGCATATAAACAATGTGTTCTAAGTAATTCAAGTACAACCCACAAGTGTTTCTTGTGTTCCTCCTCGAAAGGTGAGTAGATTAAGATGTTGTCAACAAAGACGACCACAAAACGGTCTAAGAACTCATAGGAGATTTGATTCATCAAATCCATAAACAAAATTGGTGCATTGGTTAGCTCAAAAGGCATCACTAAGAACTAATAGTGGCTACACTGCGTACGGAATGTCATCTTCTGAATATCCTCATCCTTCACCCTCGATTGGTGATAACCCAATCTCAAGTCAATCTTAGAAAAGAAACAAGACCCCTTCAACTAGTCAAACAAATCATCTATACGAGGTAATGGGTATTTGTTCTTAATAGTTACCCGATTCAACTTCCGATAATCGATGCACAGTCGCAACATGCTAACCTTCTTCTTAGCAAAAAGAGTTGATGCTCTCCACGTCGATGTACTAGGGAAAATGAAGCCCTTATCTAACAACTCTTGTAGTTGAACCTTTAATTCATACAGCTCAGTGGGTGCAAATCTATACGGTATCATAGAAATCGGTGCCCTACTGGGCACTAAGTCAATGGAGAACTCAATCTCTCGGTGGAAAGACGTTTGGGTATTTATAAACCACCCTCGGCAATTCAACTAAGACCGTATCACTCTCACTACCCAAGAAAGTTGCAAGAAGATAACTACGCTCGCTCAGACCTCCTCAGTCATATACTAGCGACAAAACTCTATTCACTCGGTCTCCCAGAAAATAAAAACAATCACCACTCGAGGTGCACACCGTAACTCTCTGACGGTAACAATTTATAACAACACATTATGAAGTCAACCAATCCATGCCTAATATGACATCGAAACTTGACATGTCTAACAATACGAAAGAAAAAGGAAGTCGGCAACTACCAATATCTATCTCATAACCTCGACATCCATGGTCCAAGATAACCTCACCCCCAACTGGTGACTTTACCCTAAGTGGAGATGCTAACTGAGCCACTTCTAACCCCAAAACTGATACGAATGCATCACTATCAATCAACACATTGGCAACAGAATTGAGCATCAAAAAGTTACCTCTTATAACAGAGGGTGCTGGGAACTGATCTAGCGTGGTAATAGCATACACATGCCCTGTGGGTCTCTACTCTACTTGCTCACCCCTTGGGGCATAAGATTGATACACTAATTGAGCAGAAGAGGCTCTATAAGTGGCCCTCAAGGCCTATGCTGAATGGGTAGGTTGATGGCTTTGTGTCTGCATTGAACCAAGCGCACCAGATGTGCTACCTACCTGAGTGCAAAACCCATTCAAATGTTTAGACTACCCACACTAATAACAGGTAGACAAGTACCCTCTTTCTTAACTTTGGCTCTGAGGATGAGCCGAAGACAGTACAAACTGTTGCCCTTATCCTCTCTACAAGCAAATGGAAGACTTATGGCCCAGCTGACCACACTTGAACAAATGATCCCATCCTAACTACCTCTTCTTGAACCAGAACTCGGTACAGAAAAAGTGGATTTGATCTATGCTACTTAGGACTGCTGTGGGGTGGAACCCCTCTACCTCTTGTTGTCCCAAGTCTCCCCTTGAACCTCTTGACTCCCTTGCTTGGAGCCCTTCATCCTCTCCTTATCTGCCTAGATCACGGTCTCTAAATGAGTTGCTGCCTCCACAAGGTGACCGTAATCCTTAATCATAGACCCAACCACTTTGGACAGGAGCTCAGTCCTCAAGCTCTTCTCAAACTTGATACAACGGCGTTCCTCTGTCGCCATAAGATCCAATGCAAATCTAGAGAGGCTAGTAAAAGCGGCCCTAACTCGGCCACTTGTGTGTTCAACTGCTTGAACTTCAAGAACTGATCTGTCAACTTCTCCCTAACATAATGAGAGACAAAAACCCATCCTCGAAGCCACTGACAAAGGCCTCCCAAGTTACTCCAATGATCCTTCTTGCATACTTCCACCATGGACACACATCTTTCTTCAGTTGGAAGGATGCCAAGGTCACCCTCAAACCATCGTCCTCGATGCCAAGCATCTCGAACGTCTTCAGTATCTACTCAAGCCACTCATCTTCCTTCAGTGGCTCATTCGAATCCCCTAAAAACTTATCCAAATTCGACTAGAAGAACTTCCTCTTCTAAAAAGAGGGCCCTATCTCAGCAACATAAGCCTAGATTTGATTCTCAGCTCTGAGAATGTCCATGGATTCTCGTAAAGCTCTAGCCATTTCAGGGCCAAAGCACTCATGGTTTGCTGACCTGCTAGCTCAGCTACATTGGACTAACTAACTCCCTCTTCTTAAGCCGAAATATCATCCGGTAATGGCACCTCTTGCCATCTAGGCCTACCACACCTATCACCACCACGTCTACATCCTGACATCGTAATAGAGGTAACATAACAGATTAGCACATTTACAAATCTTCCGAAACTAATTCACTCATGTCCTAATACAGTGAACAACAATTAATTCACTCCATATAAGTACCTAGTCACATGAACATAGACGAACTTCCTTTCAAGATAATGATCGTTCCACGACATTGCTAGAGTTCTAGTTAGAAATAGCAGTGATCAAGTGCTCTTCTAATATGACTTCTAAAAACTCGTAGACCCAATCAATATCTTAAAAATTAAATCACATACTCATTGAGTCACATAAGTATTTATCACATAGCATACCAGGTTTACATCTAATATTATCTAGTGAGATAACCCATTGTGGTAAAAACTACATTCCACAATCCCAAAGTATTCAAACCAAGTAGCTCTGATACCAAGTTGTAACGTCCCAAAAAAAATAACAATAATCCGCCTTGTAATATCCTTTACAATGATCAATTATAACATAACTTCTATTCCATTCATAAATTCGATCAAATACAAAAGATGACATATGCGATATACATTTGTAAATCCTAGATTCTGAATCTATAGCATATGATATAAATACATGAATTAAAATAAAAATAAAACCAAATGATTACACACCCTAATGGCTACATCTTTCCAAGTCGATACTTAGGTACAACAAAATGAGTTTAACTTAATACAACTAAAGCTCGAGACTTATACAAAAATAATTACATCAAATAAACAAAATGAAGCTCAAGACTCCAAGTCGTCCCATGTTACGTCCTTGATAGAGGCATATCATAAGTACTTGAAAGTTGTTTTTCACATAGGGTGAGCCAAAGTCCAATAGAGATACTTTAACGTAATGTATGAATCTTAACAACGTCATAAGGTGAATACACATACATGCCATTTGTCAAACATTTCACATTTTTCATCTCAAAACTATGCAAAACCAGATTATAAATCAATTTATGAAAATAATCTTTTTATAATAGAAAACAAGGCAGTTGATACAAAACACTGGAAATCTCTCGGTACGTATGTTTCTGCTAGTAGGCTATACAAGCACTAGCAAAGCCATTTTACTAGTACTGACCGAAAGAATCAGCACCTAACCGCGCGGGTTTCTAGACATTCACTAAGGACACACAGGCCAACATCATAACCACAACCACACCCCCTAACCAGATACATCAAGGTATTCACCCATTTTTCTTAAAACAATACATTTTTAATGTTTAAGTATACAACAATGCTTAATGCAAGGTGTATGAATGATTAGTTTCAATTCACGTAATCCACATGCAATTTCTACAACAATCAAAATTATTCTCCATCGATAGTCCAAAACAGATATTTCTAAACAATAGATATATAATTACCAACAAAATCTCTTCATTTTCAAAATGAGAGTGATATTACATATCCAACTCCTTCATCATCCTCAACATAAACATTGTTCAATTCTTATCAAAACTCAACATCATTTTCCATTTCCTTTACAAATCCAAATATCCATAATTTTAGAACAAAACCCCCTTTACTTATAAAATCAATTTTACGCAATGAAATCCATCATTTTAACATATCTCATCCATAAACACTTCCCCACAATCATTCTCAAGAACCCATTTGGAAAACCCCACTTTTAAATTCAAACTCAAACGCTAGGTTTACCCAAAAATCTCCAAATCACTAAATTCTATCAATAGACAAATAACTAAGGTAAAAATCATACCAAAGGTTGAAGAAATCTCTACCTCAAAGTAGAAGACAAGAGAGAGCAAAGAGAGAAATTTGGCAGAGCCGAAAACAATAACTCCTCCGATTTAAACGAAGCCCTCGACGTGCTCTACCCTTTTCTCCAAAAGGCTAGTGTGAAGAAATCAAAGGATTAAGAGTATTTGGAGCTAGTTGGTAAAAACTAGAGAGAGTGTGTGTATTAAGATTTAGGGTGTTTACACAGAGAGATAAGTGAAAAAGTGACTGAAAATGCCCTTCTCTCGGACTAATATACACGCAAACCGCTCGAGCGACCAAAACAATGTTGGAGCGTCAGACATAATAAGTGACACTGCTCGAGCGACCAAAAATACCGCTCGAGCGCACAATGATCCCCTTCTAGAAGTTCAGATACCACACGAGCGAAGATACCACACTTCTAGCAGTTTTGTAGACTGTAACATACCGCTCGAGTGCAAGAAAGACTGCTCGAGCGAACAGGCAAATATCTGGGCAACAACTCTTTGAAAAACAAACTTTTCAACCTATTTCAATCACAACCATAGCTCCCAATAGGAAAACTCAACTAGTAACAAGATGAAAATGAAATGAATAATAGTTAAGGATATGGATTCTCGGAGATTGAAAAGTAAGAAATGGGTCGGGTCTAAACCGGAGCAGTCATAACTGCCTTGCTTCTATGGTTAAAATTTATCCTGAATTGGTTACATTCCCTTTGTCAATTCATGACAAAAGGATGGGAGATTATGGAGGTGTTGTTTCTTCTTACATGATGCCATGATGTTCTTTTTAAAATTTTCATATTGTCATATGCTTGACGCTATCATATACTCTTGTTGCCCCAAATAATTGTTGTTTTTTAGATTGTGAGCTTCAGCAATTCGCTTTTTCTGGTGTGTTTTGGGTGGGGTGACTAAGACTTTCTTGTTAGGTGTGTTTTGTCAAGGAATTTCTAAAGGGGGAGGGGAGATTGTTAGTATTTTTGTAGTTGACAATCCCATTTGATAAAACTCCTTTCAAATGTATTACATTCACTCTTTTGTATCTATAAGTTTGCAAGAGTTTAGATGCGACTTTAAACCAATTTGTGCCTAAGCAGAAAAGTTTGTGCTGAAGCAAAGGTGTGCTTGAGTAGAGAATTTATTAAGCCGATCAAACTTCTAGGACACTCGAACGGTCAAGTGTGCACTTGACGCAGAATTGGATC
>NW_021026887.1:443793-478654 GCF_004153795.1 Camellia sinensis
TAAAACCATCCTTCTCAGTGGTTGAATTTTAAGGAGAAATAGTAAGGCAAGGCTTTGGGGATGTTAAGGTGAGACTGGGTGGGAAAGAGATATGGTGCGAACCTTCACCTCAGTTGAAGATATGAAGGTCAATTTCAGGAAATGCAAGAGTGCTTAATGCATGGTTGTGAATCAGCTCATGTATGGCAGCATGGCGTGGTGCTCGAACAGAACGACATGTCTGGCTAAGTTGTTATGGAGTTCCACTGAATCTATGGAGTTTTCTACATTTAGTAGCATTGGCAAGATCTGTGGGTGTAGTGGATGCGTATAGATGATGATACTCTTCGGCTAAACTCCCTCCACTGTGGTAAAGTGAGGGATAACCATGACTAGTATGGATACTATTAATCACACCATTAATCTTGGAGTGCGAAGGTTACACTATACCCTGTGCGGGTGTGTGAGAACCAAATTATAGTTTCTAAAACTTTGCAGGATCAATGTGTATGCCAATCCAATAAATGAAGAATGGAGGGGGTCATCTTCAGAGGCAAGTGCAGAGGCCCAGATCACGGACGAAAGCAGCAGGTATGAGGAAGAAGATGACGATGTGGAGGTCCAGATGACAAGAAGTCAGATCTATGGGGTGATGTGGAGGTCCAGCTGGGCAAGAAGTCAGATTCATGGGGTTGATGTGGCTGGATGGGTACTACTGTTTCACCTATTCTTGCAGATGCACTGGATGGGATGATAGACTAGAGATGTCTCATGGTAGCTGAAACTGATATGATGAAGGAAATGTCAACGGAAGGTGACGCACACGTAAATCAATTGCAGAGGTAGGGACGAGCTGCAAGCAGTGTGGTGATAGTGTCAGCGTAGGTAGATGGTGATGTATATACTCCTGGGTTTATTAGAAGTTTAAGTGGGTCTGAAAGTAATAGGCTGGGTATTCACCTTGAAGTGGCTCTTGATGGGGCCCAAATGGTAGGTGGGTTGGTTGGGTCGGCCCAAAGAATTGAGGGCTAGTTCAACTTGATAAGTCTAACTTCCAAGACCCTATTACTTTTCCAGAGGGGCTTGATCAGTGTGCTAACCGTAACACAGTTGGTCCAAAGAGTTTTTTAAGCCATACTTCAACAGGCATCTGTCGTCCAGCAAGGAAGGAAAAAATGAAAGGTAAAGCACTACCAGTTTCAACAAAAACAGTTTCAGAAGCAGCAAATGAAAGGAAAATTGATGTTTCCACGGGTTGGGGCATCTTCATTGAATTTGAGGAAAGGAGCAGTGTTCAGGTCGGCGGTAGCGACCATCTCATTATCAATGGCAAGCGGAAATAGTAGAGGAAGAAGATTATTGACGGAGGCGGAAGCTTCAATTCAAATAGGCAAAGCCCTCGGTCTTGAGTGTGAAGGCAAAGAAGATGAGGTTCTTAGTAAGTTGCATGATCTTGAAGCTCAAGACAAACAAAGAGCAAGGCCGGGTGAAGGGATGCGAGTTAGATTAAAACGATCGGCTGGGTAGAGGGTTTTCATATGCTTATGAAGATACAATCCTGGAATGTGAGGGGAATTGAAGGCCTGAAAAGATGAGACAAATAAAGAAAAGTCTTGCAGAGAGAAAAGTGGATATGTGCTATTACAAAGAAACCAAGAAGGCAGTAGTTGATTCTACCTTGGTTAGGTCTATGTGGCCTGGGGATCAATTTGATTTCATGGCAGTAGATTGCGATTGGGCAAAACTGGAGGCTACTATGTATTTGGAACCCAGAGGTGTTTTTCCTGAAGATTGCTGCAGTACCCAGAATTTCATCCTTTCATCAGGTACATTATTTTCCAGTTTTGATTGTGTTATTATCAACGTTTATGGCTCTAACGAGGTGGCTAAAAGAAAAAGAGACTTGGGATGTGTTAGTGAGGTTGAAATCCAATTCTTGGGGCCATGGTGTATGGGGGGTGACTTCAATGAAATAAAAACATTTCCGAAAGAATAGGGTGCTCGAGAAGGATCGTGGGATGAGAACTTTAACAATATGATTGAACAACTCGAGTTGATAGACATTCCTATGTTAGGGAGGAAGTTTACTTGGGTGCAATTCTCAAGCTAGGGAGAAATGGAACCGAATTGATCGATTTCTTCTTAATTATGAGTGGGTGCAGAATTTTTCTTTCAAATTATGGGGGCTTCCTAGATTTTTGTCCGATCATTGCCCTATTATTCTGATGGAGGATGATAGGGATTGGGGCCCTAAGCCTTTTAGTTCCTCAATGCCTGGCTTCTTCATCCCAAATTTTTATCTTGTGTTCATCAAATTGTTGTCGGAATCTGCTGTGGATGGATGGGCAGGGTTTAAATGTCTTATGAAGTTTAAAGCACTGAAACAGGTCCTCAAACAGTGGAATGTTGCGGTGTTTGGTAAGATTGAATCAAAATTGAAAAGTATAAAAGATGAGGCTCATGCTTCTTGATTTGTTAGCTGAGGATCGACCATTACTTGATACAGAACTGTATAGAAGAAAGGAAATGCGGGTGATGTGTGGAGGTTACGTAAAATGTTGGAGTGGATTTGGTTACAAAATCTCGAGTGAATTGGGCATCTAAAGGGGATAAAAATACAAGGTTCTTCCGTATTATGGCATGTAGCAGAAATAGTAGGAACTCTTTTGTGTTCAATTGCTGTTAATGGCTCATTGTTAAGGAGCCTTTGGCAATTAGGAGGCCGTTAAGAATCATTTTATGAGGCTTTTTTTCAGAAAATTGGAAAGTCCGTCCCAAATTGTCTGGCCTTCAAGAACATAGGGGGTGCTCAAGTTGTGGCACAATTGGAGGCAGAGTTTACAGAGGAGGAGATTAAAAATGTTATCAAGTGTTGTGATGTAATAAGGCACCTGGCGCCTGATGGGTTTAATATGTCATTCTTCAAAAAGTGTTGGAAAATTGTGAGGGTTGATGTGCTACAATTTATGAGTGATTTTCATCAGAATGCTAGGCTTTGTTTGTGGCTAAATAGCTCGTTTATAGTTCTGATTCCCAAAGTTTTAAGCCCTTCTTGTTTGAATGATTATAGGCATATTAGCTTGATTGGCTCCTTGTATAAAATTGTAGCTAAAGTGTTAGCGAAACAGAATGAAGCAGGTAAGCGCCAAGAATATTGGCGAAGCTCAGTCAGCTTTTTTGGGGGAAGGAATATATTAGATGGCATATTGATAGCCAATGAAATAGTGGTGATGGTTGGAAAAGATCCAATAGAAAGGCTTGGTGCTTAAATTGGATTTTGAAAAGGCTTATGACTCTATTAATTGAGAGCTTTTATTCGACATGTTAGCAAAGTTTGGATTTGGAAATCGTTGGTTACGATGGATGAAAACTTGTGTTTCCTCTGCTAAGATCTCCGTTTTGTGAATGGGTCACCAACATCTGAGTTTGTCCACAAAGAGGCCTGAGCAAGGAGATCCATTGTCACCATTCTTATTCAACATTTTGTAGCAGAAGGTCTTAATATTTTGCTGAGCAGAGCTAGACAGCTGGGTCTAATTCAAGGGGCTGTGGTGGGCTCTAGTGGGTTAAGAATCACGCACTTGCAATTTGCGGATGATATGATTTTGTTCTGTAATGCGGATAAAGAGGAGGTGGGCAACATTAAAAGAATTCTAAGATGCTTTGAGATTGTATCGGGTCTGAGAATTAATTATCACAAGAGTGTCATCTGTGGGATTGGGGTAGATGAGGGTTTGATGCAAGAGTTTGCTTCTTCCTTAAATTGTCACCACCATAAATTGCCTCTAAAATACTTGGGGCTTCCTTTGGGGGCTAATCCCAGCAGGAGGAGTACTTGGAAACCTGTTCTTGATAAGTTCAAACAAAAATTGTCCACATGGAAGAGAAGGTTGTTATCTTTTGCTGGGCGCTTAACTCTTATTAAATCGGTTATGTCTAATCTGCCCATCTATTACCTCTCACTGTTTAGAATCCCTGCTGGAGTGGCAAAGGAAATTGAGAGAATGCAATCTGCATTCCTTTGGGGTGGATCCGATCTTAGAAGGAAAATTCATATGGTCCGGTGGGAGGTGGTTTCTAAAAATAAGAAACTAGGTGGGTTAGGGTTGAGGAGGATAAAAAGTTTCAATCAATGTCTCTTGCTGAAATGGTGGTGGAGATTTGGTGTAGAGAATAAATCCCTTTGGAAGGAAGTGATTTGCTCCAAGTATGTGCCATTGGATGGAAGATGGACACCACAGTTAATAAGCAGAGAATCCAAGATCTGGTCGGATATTATTCAAGCTGTACTGTCCAATCCAGAGCTGCACCAATTTTTTATCTCTAATTCTTAGATTGTTCTGGGGGATGGGAGGAGAGTTCGATTTTGGAGAGACAAGTGGGTGTGTAATGTATGCCTAATGGAGGAATTCCGAAGGCTCTTTTCCATATCTAAAGGTAAAAATGGTGTGGTAAGGGTGTTCTTTGAAAAAATGGAAGAGAATGGTGGCTGGAACATGGACTTCAGAAGACCTTTGTTGGTATGGGAGGAGGAAGAAGCTAACAGACTTTTTCATTTGTTGAATTCTGCACCAACTCTCTGCAATTCCTAATCTGATGAGTTCATATGGGGTGCAGATCCATCTAATCTTTTTTCCGTTTCTTCAGTATAACTTTGGAGTGAATCACATCTGGGACCTATACTTCCAGTGGCTGCTTCAATTTGGAATAATTTCGCTCCCCCAAAAGTTCAATGTTTTGGGTGGATGGCTTGGCTGGTGGGTGCTGCCAGGTTCAGTGAATGGTCTGTTGAATTGGTGGGATGGTTGTAGAATAAAGAAGCTGGAAAAGAAAATTTGGAGGGTTCTTCCTCTGGCTATGCTCTGGTCTACATGGAAGCATCGAAATGATTGCATCTTTAATGGATCTCAACCAAACTTGGAAGACCTGTGTGAAATAGTGAAGGTGAAGTTTTGCATTAGAAATGGAGGTTGAGTGAAAAAGTGTTTGTTTGGTTGGTTGGTTGTTGGTATGATTGGTGGTCATGGTAGTTCAGAGATGGCCAGGTCACATGTATGTTCTGCTGTCTTGTTTAGGAAGAGGATTTGATCTATTCTGCACCAGTCTTGCATTGCTGTGAGGTTATGTTCATCCTTTGCTGGGTAGCTGATGTGGCTTGCTGATGGAAGTAAGGTTTTGGCTGCTTAATAGTCTGAGTTCAGTTGGGCAAAGTTTTGGCTGTTGTTATGTTGTGCTCAAGTGGTTTTCCCTGCTTCATAGTGGAGTTTTATGGTGTGCTAAAGTGAAGGTTAATTATACTTCTTTCTGGTTGAGTTCATGGTCTGCTGACTGCACTGATTTGTATGGTGTTCTGTCTGCTGCTGTGGGAGAATTCTACTGGTGTTTTGCTATATTTGCTGCTTGGTGTATTGCTCTGTTGCTTGTTGTATGTTGTACTGTTGTTCTGTTTTGTGGCTGTGGCTTGTGAGGTATGCTGGGCGGATATGGTGTTTTAGTGGAAGGTTTTTGGTCTGCTATGGAGGTTCTGTCTACTTAGGGGAAGGCTGCTTCAGTGTTCAGTACATTTGGTAGTGAGGCTCGGGCTAATGAGATATATCAGAGTGTGCAGCACAGAGCAGTGGTGAACTCAGAGAAAGAAAGGCTATCAAATGCTTTCTTCTTCAACCCAGCACACCATGCCAATGTGGAGCCCCTTTCTGAGTTTGTCACAGTCACTTTGCAAAGAACTGGTGTGTAGCAGTTGTAGGGTCTGGTTTCTGTCAAGCCCACAATCTAGGTGGGAGGTTTGCTGGTATATGGGTTTTTTTTTTGTTGCTCTTCTGGCAGTGTGCATAAAGGAATTTCTGGGTGCTAGCAGTTGTCGCTACCTTGGAGTTGGTGTTTCTACCCCATTCGGCTGCAGTGTTTGTTTTGGTGCATGGTTTCAGTTCAATCCTGTTGCAGTGTTTGTTTTGGTGCATGTTCCTTGTCATGCAGTATTATTCAATGATGGTCAAGTTAAAGCTAGCTTTGCTTGTTTGGTTTGGTCCTTCTTTCTTTTTTTCCGTTGGTCTCTTACCAACTTTGGGATGCTAGCAAATGATAGGGTGTGCTGGATGGTGCCAACCTAGTTGGGATCATTTAGCTCACTGTGATGCTTTTGCACTCCCCTTTCCTTTATTGATGTAATTTGTCTTGTGCATTGTACTTGTTTATTTCATCAATATAGTTTCTTTTTTTTGCCGATCAAAAAAAAAAAAAAAGGATTGAATGATGTGAACTCGCTTGACGATGATGGCGAATGATTGGTTTCAACAATTTCGTCCAAGTCACAAGCCCATAGTCTAATCTCAGTCATGATATGGGGAATATGGGTGAAAAATGCAACTTTTAAATTTTTTTTAATATTATATATATTTATTTATAATTTTCAGTGCCCATCCGGATGTGTGATCCTACAAATGCCCCTTTGCTATTTGGATAAGTTTTCCGAATTTATTTTTCAAAAATTAGTTTGGTGAAAAAAATTTGAAATAAATGAAAACTCATTATTTTCAATTTTGTTTTTCATTTTTTGAGAATTTTTAGAAAATTGAAAGTCAATTTTTTGAAAAGATCAACACTTATTATTTTCATGTGGTTTTCTTTTTTTATGACAAAAATATTTATAGAAAAATCAAAATTAAATATTTTTGGTCCTTACTTTTGTTAAATTGGTTTGTAATTTTTTTTAAAGAAATTGTAAAAATTCAACCAAACAAATTTGTCAAGAAGAAAATGAAGGAGAGCAATATTTTATCATGTGCCATCTAAGTCACGATAAAAACGGTTGAGCATTACTCTTTTGTTTAAAGGGTATGACTTGTCTCCAGTTAAAAGGTCAACTAGACCAAACAATTGAGGTCTCTCACCGGTCAGAGTTAATGAATGGTGGTCTCTCCACGAGTACAATGTGAAATAGAATAAGAGTCTAGATCTGGCAATTCTATAGAAAATCCGCTAATTACAAGAAATGTAAAAAATTGACTTCATCACCAAACTCAAAATCGTCACCTAATCTTTTAGGAAAAATTAGAAATTCCATGACTCGTATCCAAAGGCCATGATCTGTCGTAACTAAAGTGTTTCGACTCGAGAACTTATGTATAAGGGAGGAAGGTCATGAATTGAGTACCCCCGTTCACCCAACCAAAGATCGACCTCTCATAATCTATGATATGGGAATCATTAACATGACATGATTATATGATAATCATTAACATGACATGATCATATAACCGAGTTATTATTGTTATCTTTATTATATGAAACAAACAAGTATAGACCAAATCACCTACTTTGGAATACTCTAATCTCTTGCTATTTTTTTTTATTTTTTTTTTAAACAAAGTGTTGGAAAGGAGGAAATCTCATGAAAAATCGAGGCATCCATTGCTTGAAGATATCAGAATCATTCCAACTTAGGTAATGTGACCTCTATACAATGGGTAACCATGGAGATATAACAAATAAGCACATAGCCTCATGGTAGCATGCTAGACATAATAAGAAGCAATCACAAGCATGATGCAAAGATGAAAGAGGTTCGCCTAATACTTCTTCGACCGTGCCAAGAGCGTAATGGGTAAGAAAACAATGTGGGATCCTAGATGTTGAACTAAATGATATGCAAAGAAAAGGGTAGGTATGCTCACCGAGTACTCCAACCAAGCAAAAAATAGAAAATAATCTAAAATAAAAATGCATGATTCTGGATGCGATAGCTAATGCAAAATTCACACATAATGAATCCTAAGGGCCTTTGGACACTATCGAGATGACATGAATATCAACAAAGCACATAACACATAATTTAATCTGAAGATAATGGTCCAAGACCAAATGCATGCTCCGACACTAATCATGAGAATATGATGATAGTAAAAGCAAGTCTAAGCTATCAAAGAGTACAAGAGTAGAGAGTAAGGGTAAAGAGAAGAGAGACTCGTCTCAACAGATGCAATAATATAATAAATGGAAACTAAAAAAATGACGAGACAAGAGCAAAAGAAGCTCCAATGAGGATTGAGAGATTATCTCCCTTTTATACATGAAAATGAGTATAAACTACTCAAATCCATAAGAAATGGTGATGAGAGGGGAGATCCAAAGAGTGTATAGAAAGTTGCCCAAAAATTCTCACCAAACTCTTTTTTTTAGGGTTTTTGATTAAGTATAGAGGAATTGTTTAGAAAGGACTAGGAATAGTGGTTCAAAATTTTGGAACCCTTTTCCCTCAAGAGGGAGAGTGATTTTATAGGCATTTGGGACTTGGAATATGCCTCTAGATCCCATGGATCCGGATGGCATATTCTAAGATCCTTTGAATGCCTCACAAGAAAGTTGTTTGGTTGACACCAAAACAGAATGTGATGGATAAGACTTGTTCAGCCGGTACAGAGTAACCCAGCGTATCTCCTCAAAAATTTTCTTGGAGGAGCTGGAAAAGACTTGGAGATGTATCCACAGATCAAAGTTGTTCGGTGCATTGCTTGAAAAATGTTCGGTGGTATAAAAAAAGATTTGGGCACCCGTCCACGGGCCAAAGCGGTTCGGTGTGTTGTGGAAAAGATGTATGGCCGAGCAAAGCTTATCTGGTCGGTTTTCTTGAAAGTTTCCCCTATTTACTCTTTTGTACGGGCTTTCTAAGCTAACTCTTTCAAAAAGTGAAATTTTTGAAAAATCACACTGCTTGGAATTGCCAAAATGAATGAAAATGTACCAATTGCCTTCAAAAATATTTGAAAATAGGTTTTAGCATCCAAAAAACATTTTGACCAAAATGAGTGTAGGGCGGATTTGTTTTGGAGCGACCTTTTGTATCTTAGGAATTTTGGATAGAGCATCCAAGTTTTAAAGGCAATAAAAAATTGAGTGTCTGTAACTACTCATTATTTCATCAGTTTATTATATGGTTAGGACATTCTATCTACTAGAACCACTTTCTTCATTTTATTTCAAGACTTGTTTTACATTAATATATTTTTGTTTTTATACTAAATTTTTTTCTAAAAAAAAAAAAAAAAAAAAAAGAGAGCATCCAATTGCAATTTTGATGGGGAGATGTACGATTGATTTGAGAAGCCTAGCCAAAATTAAAAATAAATAAATAAATAAAAAATGTCATGTAATGGAATTGACTGATTGTGTGCTCTCAATTACTTGTAAGATTTAATAGACAAACTAATGTAATTTACATGCATGTCTTTAAAATGAAATGCACAATGCCTCGAATTAATTGGTAACATGCTAGAGAGAAGAACAGTCCATAGCAACTGCATCAATCTCTTGTAACTGCAATGCCAACTCCAAATTACTCAATACATCACTCATTGATGGCCGTTTAGATCCTGTTTCAGCCATGCACTTCACTGCGACATCGTCAAACACAGTTAAACACTGAGGTGCTATCTTTCCTCTTAGATGATGGTCAATCATCCGATCAATGGTTCCATTTTGATAGCAACGGAGTGCCCACTCAGCTAAGGAAGTCCTCTCTTGATCTTCATCATCTACAATTGATATCACATGTTTCACAGCAGGCCTTCCACACAACACCTCAAACAACACCACTCCGAAAGAATAAACATCGGATTTGTCAGTCAGTTTACGATGCTTGTAATACTCGGGATCTAAATATCCGAAAGTACCCTTCACCTCAGTGTAAACGTGTTCGCATGAAGCTCTGGTGGGGCCTATCCTTGATAACCCAAAATCTGCAATCTTGGCCACCCATTCGTCATTTAACAATATGTTGGCTGTCTTCACATCGCGGTGAATGATTGAATACTTTACACCTGTATGAAGGTAATGTAGTCCTCGTGCAGCCCCAATGCAAATCTTGAGCCTTAGGTTCCATGGCAAAGGTGGATTCCGGGACTTGTAGAGATGATCGCATAGTGTGCCATGAGCCATATACTCATAAATTAGGATCATCTCGACACCCTCTTGGCAATAGCCTTTTAGATGCATATGTTGAAATTTGGCAAGTAGTTCAATTTCATTTTGAAACTCCCTAACACCTTGGTGGGATTTGGGGTTTCCACGCTTGATTGCCACTTTTGTGATACCATCATCAATGAATCCTTTGTAAACCTTACCAAAGCCTCCTGATCCAAGAACCATATCTTCATCAAAGTTGTTGGTGGCTACTTTAATCTCTACTAGTGAAAATTGGCGACAGTGGTCTGACGATGCCCATGATAGTAGACTTGCGCTCGTGTTGTTTCTTGTATGAGATTGATGAATGGTTGGGGACACCAAGTTGAATCTCCTGCTCAATTTGAAGGCTATGAAGCTTACAAGACAGAACCCAAGAATGGCGCTACCGACAACAATTCCGTTGATGATTTTCTTTGTTCGAGCTTTCTCATTCATCTTTTTGGTATTATTGATCATTTGAGGGTGAGCTGCAAGACTTTTGTTGGTGTTGCTCAATTTCATGATCTCAATCCCATTCAAGATGGCATCAGCATACTTGGGTTTTGAGTCTGTGTTGGGATGGAGGTCAAGCCTTATTTCACCTTTTTCCGATACCTTTGTGATGTAGTCTCTGTACATGGCAACGTACGGAGCCCCCTTCAAAGCAATTAAATCTATGCTGTTTTCTGCAATCTGATTGTTAATATAAACCTTGAACACCCTCTGATTAACCATTGTCACTTGCGATGAAATCTCACAAAAGTGAAGCCTAAGAAAGTAATTGAAACCAGAATCAACAGAGAAAATCCATGTTAGATTGTGGTTCACATTGATGGCGTCGTTGCTACCCATTGTACGGGCGGTATTGTATAGCTCTTTCGGTGCGGTATAGTTCGAAAAATTATAAGTAGAAGTAATATAGCCAATATCAGTATAGACAGACAAACCGGGTATAGGACCAAATATATAATTGGAATCATCCAACCAATATCCAAATATGTTGCTAACAGAACTTTCCCATTCATGTTGAACATTCACACGATAAAGTATCTCAAAAGCAGTTTCATCAAGATTAAAGAAGGGATCTTTCTGGCCAATGAAACGAATGGATGCATTTCCTTTTGGAATATAAAGATTTAATGGCAATGAGAAGATCTCTATGCCATTCACGAATGCTAAAGCACTAGAAGCCATTAGGGATGGGATGAATATGATGCTCAATTTCTTCTCCTTAATGTTAATAGAAAAATCTTTGCTGAAATAATCTGATTTTAGTGCGTATGCGGTGGCAGAAGGGCGAAAGTTGTCTAAGAGAGTGAAACCACCAGCAATAACAACCGAAAAACAAGCATCGGAAGGGTTGAGACTTGAATCATAATAAGGAGCCGAATAAAAGTAAAGGCGGATGAACTTGTTACCTGGAGTGACGGGGAAAGTGTAGGTGAACTGTGAATGAAAGATGCGAGCAGACAAATATGGAATCTTGGGAACTGAGGGATTTGAGGCTATGGAATTGGAAAGTGACGATGTTGTTTGATAATCTGAGGGTAAGTAGCTTGAGCCAACATCCCCAGTCCAATCCTTACCATTGAATGCTGAAGATTCTGGAGACCCACAATTGAGCAGGAATTTATCAGAGGAAACGTAGTCATTACTAGTAGCTGCCAAGGATATCAAATTAAATATTGGTAGAGATAGGTATAAGAGGGTTAGATCCAAGCAACAACATAGAAGGTCTTTGTGGATTTTCATCATTATGAGAAGGGAAAAGTTAGGGATCATGAAAATTTTGTCATGAAAATGATCATGAAAAATTTATCATCCTTGGATTACCTTGATTAGTGTGTGGTGCTTTATTCTAAGTGTAATCCAAGGGTCACAAAGCTTTCATGATTATTTTCATGAAAGATTTTTCATGATACCTAACATTGCTGTTATGAGAATACGTAAAATCCTATGGAAGAGAGAGAGAAGAAAATTTGACCTCTATTTTTTGGAATCCAAGTCATCTGCTCTAAATTGTTGTACTGTAATGGCTTTTGATGCTTTTGTAATGTACACTTCTACTTTTACATTAATAAAGTTACGAAAAAATTAAAAATAAAAATAAAAACTTTTATTAGGAGCTTTCATTGCCATGTTAGGGCAATAACCAATACCTACCATTCAATAATTTTTTATTTTTTGGGCACACATTCAATGTGCTTGTTTAAGATAGAGAAATTATTGATGTTTGTCGGTCTGATAGCTCACTATTTTGTGGAAAAAGATATGAACCCCAAATATCATGAAATTAACACATTCAATGAATTTTTTTATGATAGAGAAATGATTGATGTTTGTCGGTCTGATATGTCACTATTTTGTGGAAAAAGATATAAACCCCAAATATCATGAAATTTTAACTGAAAATGGAATTTGTATGTGTGCCATCCGTGTTATGAATAATTTTTTTTTTTTTAATATCTAGCATTGTTGCTATTTTATTTTATATAATTATGTCAATTATAAAAGTTAAATATGTTCGTGGTATTTTTTTTAGGGACATTTAAACATAAGTTTTAATTTATGAACTTATACTTCATTATGTCTTAATTAAGATTTTTCAAACCTTTAAATCCCATTAAATTTTTAATAGTCGAAATTACCCTTCAAATAATGATTGTTCATCATTTATGATTATTTTTAAAAGAACATGATAATTTGATATTTATTTTTTATTTTCAAAACTTTAAAATTTCAACTTTCAAATTGATAAAACTTATATAAAAAAAAATAATTGGTTCCATTTTTCCAAAAGTAATTTTTAGAAAATTCTACTTTCTTATTTTTCGTATTTTTTTTGTTTTTACTGAATATTTTTAATAGTTTAAACAATTTTTTTTTTTTACTTTTTAGACATACCTAACACAAATATACTTAAAAAGTAAAAAAAATTGAGAAAAACCTTTTAAAAATTTACTAAATACCAAAAATACAAAAAAAAAAAAGAGAATTCAGTACATTTTTTTTGTATTTTTAGGTATTTATTAATTTTTTAAAATATTTTTTCACAAAATTTTTATTTTGTAGATACATCTAAGTAAGGTACATCTAAAAAAATAAAAAAAAAAATGTTTAAAATTTTAAAACTATTCATTAAAAAAAAACACGAAAACCAAAAAACTCAGATTTTAAAAAACTTAATCCAAAAAACTCAAACCAAGCACACTGATATCAGTTTTCAAATTTTTTTTTTTTTTTGAAAAATTTCTAAAAATTGAATTATTTTTTTGTGCAAAACTGAAAATTTTGTGCCTATAAAGGAGTATGATGATAGAACATTGATGTAAAAAATTGAGAGAAAAAAAAACTTAAAAAAAAATTGATAATGTTCTCAATTTTAAAACTAGAAAAAACTGATAATGTTGTCGATTTTATTAGAAAGTTTAATCAAATCAATAAGTAGAAGGACAAAAACGTTCAATCTCATACTCAGTTTTTCTTTTTTTCAGTTAGTGAAACAATTATCTGAAACATTACTATTCAAAATTGATAATATTCTTAATTTTAAAAATTGAAAAAAACTGATAATATTCTCAATTTTACTAAATAGAACTTATTGGTTCAAAAAAATCTTAAATAGGACCTGAGTTATCATAATATTCATAAATAGGATTTTTAGTTAATTAACTTTTTTTTATTATTATTATAATGTATGTCAATTACAATAAAGCCCATGTATAGGCAAAAAAAATAAAATAAAATAAAATAAAAAATTTATAATGAAATGCAAGAGCTTTAACTCCATTGGTAATAGAATTCAACCCACTTGGAAAGACGTAGCATACCACATTAAAAATCATATGATAAGGGTGGGTATGTCATCCCCTAAATAATTTATCTTTTTGTTTTTTTTATCATATTATTTTTTTATTTTTTTACATATTTTTTTATAAAATGACAAAAAATATACTTATTTAGATCATTCAAAACAACCCATAACCCTTCGTTTGGCAACAACTGTAAAAGACATAATGGCTTTATTTGGTTACAATTTTTTAAATAGATTTTCATTTATTTTTATTAAAAAAAATTTCGTATTTAATCAATTTTTTTTATCCAGTAAATACATCAAAATTAGATACATCTAAAAAGTAAAAAATCCAACTAAAATATTTTTAAAAAATCACTAAAAATGAACAAAAATTCAAACAAAAAAGCCCACAGATTTTTATTCAAATTTTCATCAATTTGAACTGATTTTTTAAAAAATATTTTAGCTTTTTTTTTTTTTAACTTTTTAGATACATCTTGATTAGATACATCTAAAAAGTACAAAAAATTGATTAAAATATAAAAAAAATTACCAAAAATAAACGAAAAGTCGTTTAAAAATAGTTTTTGAAAAATTAAACCAAACTTGTTTTGAACTTTTTTGTCTGCAATTTTTATTTTTATTTTTTTACCCTAAGAGGATCTACAAAGTAAATATATATATATATAATAAAAAATAAATAAAAAGTTTACTAAAATCAAAAAAATAAAGCCAAAAAGCAAATTACTTTCTTAGGTTTTTTTAGTGGATTTTTTTTCAACTCTTATTGTTAATATTTATTTTTGTTTTTCAGGTCTGTCTAATTTAGTAAAATATAAAAATGAAAAGTACTATAATTATTTTTTTTAAATAGTTCAGTAACAAAGAAAAAAGGATAAATTATAAATACATCTCCTGAGATTTACTTAAAATATAAATGCCTATTGTGGTTTGGAAAATTATAAATACCCCCTTGTTAGAATTTTTTATTCAACATAATTAGTTAAAAAATTAAATTTCATAATTGTTCTACTATACAATAATAAAATTATATAAATTATTAATTGAAATATATTTCTAATATCATTAAAAATGTTAACTGATTTGATGATTTACTAATAAAATGAGCGATTTTTTATGAAATTAGAAAACTCAAAGGGTAAAATATAATTTTTAGAATTATATAGGGTGATTCGTATTTTAATCAACTCTTAGGAGGTGTATTGTAATTTACCCAAGAAAAAATGCTTGACAAAAACTTCTAAAAGCGCAATTGCCAAACCCCTCAGTAAGAGATTTTGATAAACAATAATACTACCAATCCAAATTTAGGGTAAATAATCAATAAATCCTGATAGTTTGACTTACTTCTTATCAAATCCTATTGAAAAGAAGTTCAAGTAAAATCATTGTTAAAAATAATTTTTTATGATGATTTTTTGCATATATCACTAAAAATTGACAGTTAGTGACTTTTTTGTCACAATTTTTATAAATTGTCGCTAAAATTTATAATTAGTGAATTTTTCTGTGACAATTTTTTCAAACTGTCCCTAAAAGTTGAAAATTAGTGACTTTTTTATGATGATTTTTTTAAGCTGTCAGTAAAACTTATAATTAGTAACATTTTTCGTGACAATTTTTAAACTGTCACTAAAAATTAACAATTAATGATATTTTTTCATAGTATTTGATGAAAAACACCATTAATTATCTGTGGGCTCGCCTTTTTCCGCGCCTTGCCTTTCGAAAATGATTTTGAAAAGAAGGCCTCATAGTTCAGACTCCCACGGTTCTGAATCTAGTCTCACAAGTGCAACGTGAAACTTATAATCACCAAAGAGTCCAATCTAGTAAATCTTTTGGAAAATTAATTTTAAATCAAATAATGCCAAAATTAGACTGCTTTGCCAGATTACAAAGTCGCCACCTAAATATTTTTGTTTTTGGGGAAATTCAGGAAACCCTGACTCGTGCTAAAAGTCACGTGTCCGTCATCACCAAAGTTGCCTCAGCTCAGGAACTTAGGTACGAGAGGGGAAGGTCCTGAAATGAGCACCCCCGCTCGCCCGATCAAAGATCGGCATCTACTAATCATGATATGATGTTTTATAAACATTATGTGTTCTTATTCTGATTATTAATCTAGCATTACTATGTGATGCGCACGCATACAAGTATAGACAACATTGCAAGAATTGGAACATTTCAAATCATGTTTGTTTTCAAAAATGGTTTGAAGTTGCCACCCTTAAGTGGGCTTAAAACGCGGATTTTCCATCAAACAAGATGGGCTTAAAACATGATTTGTCACTTCGCAAAGTGAGCTTAAAACACACATTCGTTGAATTGTTCCAATTTCAAGCAACAAAGCCTTCATCCACAGGCATTCATGCAATTTAGCATTTAAGCACATAGCCTCATGGCAAGCATGTGAAACATGGCAGTATGGCAATCACACTCGTGCAAGTATGCTAAAGCGTAAAACTTACCGAGTACTCCAAGCCAAAACAAAAGCTAGTTAGAAAAACGCATGATCCTAACTATGTTAAGATGCCTAATGCAATACATACAATGATGCAATTAATATGCTCGGCTACTAATATGGTATATGAAACAATTTGAACATCATGTGATAAAACACATATTCAAAGAATTATTTGAAACGATAATGTAGTTTGAATGATGCGCCAAGCCTCGGTGCATGCAATACAAATGAATGAATGCAAACATGTGAGCATAAGGTATACTAATTGAAAATATGATCCCTAATCTAACCATCAAAAGCGGGTAAATAAATGGGAGAAAGGCGTGGGATTAGAAGACATACACACACGCACGCACACTTATTACAACATTGCGCCCTCACGAAGAAGGGTCCGAATAAGCTAACTAGCTACGCTAATTAAGCTAATTATTACAAAAACAAAACTAATTAACTATTCTAAGCTAATTAATTATTACAAACCAGAATCGAATAACTAGCTACACCAACTAATTAATTACAACACTTGAATTAACTAGCTATTCTAAGCTAACTAAAGCAATTAAATAATTAACTATCTAAGCTAATTAAATATTACAACACAACTAATTAGCTGCAACTAATTGAATATTACAACACAATTGAGGCAAGCGCCAAAGAAGATGTATGGAGGTTGCATGCACACCACTTGAAAGATAATCTATCTGCCCAGATTGCCTCTGTTCCACCTCCAGCCATTACCTCTGTTTCTGCAAAAATGCCTTGCTGACCAAACACCAAGGCCCGACCGTGCATCACTGAAGCCCGGCCGGGCCTTTAGAAGTCCGGTCGTGCATTGCTTTTGTGTACAGTTCTGTTCTGAGTTCTGAGGTGCAACATGGGAGATAAAGCATTTTCCAAGCTCTGTTTGCCCTCCCTCCCTTCTCTGTCATAGGAAGGTCTCAAGAAAAGAATGGAATCATTTCTAAAGGCATCAATAAGCAATTGATTGCTTGATGCTTTAGAAGATGATTTTGGACAAAATCAATAAATGAAATGCAAATGGACCACCCCTCTTTTTTTGTCATGAAATGAACTCAAAAAGGGAAGTTGAGACGCTTCAAGAACATCAAAACGCCATGGATTGACACATGATGACACTTGACAGAAAGAAGCTTGGCATAACGTCTGGCTAAGTTCAAGCTTTTCAAGCCATTTTTCTTTAAGTGTGTTGAACCAAATTTTAAGCCAATTTGCTTTAGTCATATCCATTCCTTAGTCCATTTGTCCATGTTGAAGTTAAGAGACCTCTAATCCAGAAATAATGTCAAACGAGAGGTTTCTCTAAAACATGAGAGAAAGGCTACTGTAGACACCCCATTTTTTACCGCCCTTAAGACTTGGGCACTACTGATGGCTTACTTAGTGATGCAGGCTATGCAATGCAAAGGTTCGGTTTCTTTGACAAGAGGAGAGCCAAATCCTAACCTCGCACCCCATTTTGGACCAAAGCTATTTTGAATGGCTTTTAGACCTTAAAATCCTCTCTTTCAAAATATTTTTGAAATAAAGTTCCTACGATATTTCGAGGCTTACATTTCGTTAAATGTTGCGCTTTTCGGTAAACCGAGCAAGGACAAAGTGGAAATGAATGAAATCGAGATGAAATCATTGAAAAATAAGAGTTGAAGAAAAGAGGAGAAGAGGGAAGAAACCAAGTTAGGGAAGAATATGGTCATGAACCATTAAGAGAGAGAGTCGAGCATCCCTCGCTAAATTAGACCTATCCTTTTGAATACTTGGATTTCAGCTATGAGGCCACCACAGCTGGAAAGCTTACTTCCGGGGCTTCATTTTGCACTTAAGAATCTCCTAGAGCCGTGTCCGGATGAGGGAGATAGAGCTGGTTGAAATTAGGCATCAATCCGGTTGGACCGAAACTGAGCAGTCTTCACTAAAAGAGGAATATCTCTTAGCACACTTCGAATTTTGATGCAAGGATTCCACCATTGGAAAGCTTACTTCCGGGACTTCAATTTGCACACAAGAATGACCTGAAAAGGCATCCAGATGAAGGAGTTATGCTTGCTTCAAGTTGGGGACCAGGACTGATTTTTGCTGCAGACCACTAAGGGAGTGTGCAGACCACAAATGGAGCATGCCGAACATATGCCGACTAGAAATGATCCTTGCAGACCAGAAAAAGTGGTCGGTCAACCATTTGGGGTGGTCAATCGACCAGAAATTTCCAGGAAGCCCAGAATCTGCAGATATTTCCTCTCCAGCTGTTGTGCACTGCATCAGATATTTCCAAATCAGATATTTCGACCAAATGCTCATATATTGCTATATATTGAGCCATATCTCACATATTGAAGGGTTAGCAAGTTTTGGGGAGTCTCTCTCTCTAAGGTCTCTCTCTCTCTCTCTAATTTTGTGAGCAAAATTCCAGTCCCTCCCTCTAGAAGCCTCCTTCTCCTCTTATTTTTGAGCCTTAAGCTTAGAATTCTCTACACTTTTGCAAAGAGACCCTTAACCAAACTTGATCACCATTGGGCTGAGGTAGCTTGGGACTTTGTTTGAACTCCAAAAGGCTGGTTTTGGCTCAGATTTTGGCTGGTTTTGCTGCTATGCTTCAAGGTGCTTCAAGGGTAAGCACTTCTCCCTTTCAAGCTTGTTTTTACACACTTGTTTTATCCCCCTTTTTCCATTGTTTTGGACTATTTTGGGGCTGGTTTTGAACTGTTAGAAACTCTGTTTTTGAGGCATAAAAGTGCTGGTTTGTGCCTTGTTTGGCTAGGGGGTTGTTTTCCCTTTTTGTTCCTTGGCTTGTGAGGCCTTTTGTGCAACTTCTTACCACCTTTAAACCAAACTTTTTGGCCCTTTAAACCACTGAAAATCAGAGGTTTTTCAGTGACAAAAATCATGTTTTAAGGTCCAAGATAGGAGGGGGTGGCCTCCCCTCCTTGTGTCTTGTTTGCATGAGTAGGTGGCCTAACATGTGAGCATGCTTTTCTATCTTTTTATGGCTTAGTTTCAACATATTTTTGCCTCTGATTTGGCATGTTTTAGGATTTTTTTGGGCTGGTTTGGTC
The DNA here is from genome assembly GCF_004153795.1 of Camellia sinensis. NCBI lineage: Eukaryota > Viridiplantae > Streptophyta > Magnoliopsida > Ericales > Theaceae > Camellia > Camellia sinensis. The sequence continues at coordinate 463,067 of NW_021026887.1, forward strand.
CTTTGTGTCTTGCTTTGTATACTTGTAATGCAAATCTTGCTCACTAGCCTTGTTAGCCGTACAAAGTAGCATGCTCTTGGGGTTTGAATTAGCTTATTTCAAGCATGTTTTTGGCGTTATTTTGGCATGTTATAACTCTAATTTTGATTGGTGGACTCACCTCTTGCATGCCTTATACACTTGTAGTGGAAACCTTGCTCACTAGCTTTGTATGCGTGATAGTTTAGCCTATAATTCTAGCATGTTTTGGCTCCACTCCAAAACATTTTTTGCCATTATTACATGCTTTAACTTTGTTTTTGGCTTGTTTGATCATGGGTTGCATGCTTCATGCACTTGTAGTGTAAATCCTCTTTGCTAACCTTGCATGCCTAATGAGTTAGCTTGTTATTCTAACATGTGTTGGCTTAGTCTCAGTCCATTTTTGGTGTTATTTTGACATGCCATAACTCTATTTTTTGTTGGTGGAGTCACCTCATGCTTGGTTTGTGCACTTGTAGTGCAATCTTGCCCATTAGCCTAATGTACTTGGTGTTTTGGCCCTTCATGCTAGCTTACCTTGGCTATACTCTATACATGTTTTAGCATTATTTTGACATGCTTTAGGACTTTTTTGGGTTTCCTTGGCCATATGACTCATGTTTTGTATAGCTATAGTGCAATGCCTTGACTAGTCTTGAGTTTTGAGGCCCCTACCATGCTATACTTGTGATGTTTGCATTCCTTGGCATCATTTGGCATGGTATTTCAGAGCTTATATCTTTGCCATACTCTCGTGTTTATCACTCTTTAATTGTGTTTAAGAGTTGTGCTTTTATGCCTTGTTTGTGAGCTAATACATGAGCATATTTTTCTTGCCATCTATACTGCGAGTCTAGCATGTTTTTGCTACTATTTTGACCTTCCTTAGGACTGCTTTGGATGGTTAGGGTCATTTGAGTATTGCTTAGGATGGTTGTAGTGTAAAGGGCCTTGACTAGCTTTGAGTTGTGGGGCCTTTAACATGTTGTGCATGTGATGTTTGCATGTTTTGGCATCATTTGGCATGTTATTTCAGAGCATATATATCTGCCACACTTCCATATTTTTCACTCTTTAAGTGCTCTTGAGAGTTAAGCTTTGTGCCTTGCTTGCGAGCCATCATTTGAGCATACGTTTTCTTGCCTTTCATGTTATCATTTCAACCCATTTTAGCTAGTGTTTTGGCATGCATGAGGTCTATTTGGGGTTGGATTAATCCTTTGAGCATGGTGTTGCGTGGTTCTAGTGTTATGCTATTTGCTTGCTTCAATTCTTTCGACTCCCAGCATGTCTTGCATGCATCTTTTTCATGCTTTGATGTCATTTAGCATCCTATTTCAGTGTTGGAATATGTGCCATTGCATTCCATCTTTCATTTGTTTCATCACTTTCGAAAATGGTCTTGAGCCCTTTGTTGGTTTGAGCACGAAATTGAGGCGTTCATGCCTAATGGTTTTAGCCTTCTCTTGAGGGTTTCTACTAACCAACGGCATGATGCTTCTTTCATGCTCAAGATGCTTGTGGCTTGAGCCATCTTTTACCTTAGAGGACTTCTCACCATTGGACCAAATCAATTAAAGGATTAATTGGTAAGCTTAAAATGTGTAAACAAAATCGGACCAAGTGAAACAGGCCAAGATAACATGTTTGTGTTGCATTGCATGTGTTTGGATCAGACGTTAATCCAAACACAAGAAATAAGAAACGTTTCATACATGAAGTGATGAAACGTGCCACATTTCTTAGTCACTGACACCCTTGATCGTGCATGATAGGATGGAGGTTCATTGAGTCTTATTTGCGCATTCATTAACTTGTACACTGGTCTATAAGTGGTCTACAGCCAGTTTTTCTGGTCTATAGTTAGTTTTTTTGGTCTACAACCAGTTTTTCTGGTCTATAAGTGGTCTACAGCCAGTTTTTCTGGTCTATAGTTAGTTTTTTTGGTCTACAACCAGTTTTTCTGGTCTATAAGTGGTCTACAGCCAGTTTTTCTGGTCTATAGTTAGTTTTTTTGGTCTACAACCAGTTTTTCTGGTCTATAAGTGGTCTACAGCCAGTTTTTCTGGTCTATAGTTAGTTTTTTTGGTCTACAACCAGTTTTTCTGGTCTATAAGTGGTCTACAGCCAGTTTTTCTGGTCTATAGTTAGTTTTTTTGGTCTACAACCAGTTTTTCTGGTCTATAAGTGGTCTACAGCCAGTTTTTCTGGTCTATAGTTAGTTTTTTTGGTCTACAACCAGTTTTTCTGGTCTATAAGTGGTCTACAGCCAGTTTTTCTGGTCTATAGTTAGTTTTTTTGGTCTACAACCAGTTTTTCTGGTCTATAAGTGGTCTACAGCCAGTTTTTCTGGTCTATAGTTAGTTTTTTTGGTCTACAACCAGTTTTTCTGGTCTATAAGTGGTCTACAGCCAGTTTTTCTGGTCTATAGTTAGTTTTTTTGGTCTACAACCAGTTTTTCTGGTCTATAAGTGGTCTACAGCCAGTTTTTCTGGTCTATAGTTAGTTTTTTTGGTCTACAACCAGTTTTTCTGGTCTATAAGTGGTCTACAGCCAGTTTTTCTGGTCTATAGTTAGTTTTTTTGGTCTACAACCAGTTTTTCTGGTCTATAAGTGGTCTACAGCCAGTTTTTCTGGTCTATAGTTAGTTTTTTTGGTCTACAACCAGTTTTTCTGGTCTATAAGTGGTCTACAGCCAGTTTTTCTGGTCTATAGTTAGTTTTTTTGGTCTACAACCAGTTTTTCTGGTCTATAAGTGGTCTACAGCCAGTTTTTCTGGTCTACAGCAAGTTTTTCTGGTCTACAAGTGGTCTACAGCCACCTTTTCTGGTCGGTAGCCCACCAGGAGGTCCCCATGTTGGAGCAGAAGCAATCTGGAGGTTTATGCACTTTTCAGAGAACAAATCAAATGCAAACAGAAGCAATTCCGGGCATAGTAATGGATTTCCGAGTGAGGCAATCAAGAGCATGCATCCTTCATTATTCAGGGCAGAGCTGTGGCAACCTAGTTCACATACCTCACATGCTTAGGTAGTTACCATGATTAGTTAATTTGTTAATTAATTAAAGTGTTGCAATTATTAGTAATTAGTTGTAGCTAGTTATTCAATTTATGTTGTGTAATAATTAGTCTAATTAGCATAATTAGATTAGTTGTTAGCTTAGCTTAGATTTAGCTTAGCTTATTATTCGGACCCTCCGCCGAGAGGGCAAATGTTGTAATAAGTGTGCGTGTGTATGTGTGTGAATGTCTTCCAACCCCACATCTTTCTCCTTTTTACTTAACTGCTTTCGATGGTTAGTTTAGAGCATAGTTCGATTAGCATACCTTATGCTTCGCATGCGTGCATCATTCATCTGTCTTGCATGCACCGGGCTCGGTACATCATTCAAACTGCATTGTATTTCAATACCAATTTGAATACATGTTATCAAGTTGCATTCACATGACATCTTAGAATAGTCGAGCCTATTTTAGTTGCATTTTACATGTGTTGCATTAGGCATCTTGTATAATTAGGATCATGCATTGATTTCTAATTGGTTTCTGTTTTGGCTCGGAGTACTAGGTAAGCTTTTACGCTTTAGCATACTGCATGTTGCCATGATAGCATGCTTGCCATGAGACTAACTGCTTAAGTGTTTAACTGCATGAATGCTTATGGATGAAGGCTTTATTGCTTGAATTGGAATAATTCATCAAAAGGTGCATTTTAAACCCACTTTGCGGAGTGGCAAAATCATATGTTTCTAAGCCCACTTGAGGATGGCAAATCCACGCTTTAGCCTACTTACGAGTAGCACTTTCAAACCATTTTCAAAAATAAACATTCGAATTGTTTTGTTCCAATTCTCGTAATTGAGTCTATACTTGTATGCTGTGCGCATCACATAGTAAAGCTAGTCTAATAAACCAGAATAAAAATGCATGTGTTTTCAAAAACAACATATCATGTTAGTAGAGGCCGATCTTTGATCGGAGGAGCGGGGGTGCTCATTTCAGGACCTTCCCCTCTCATACCCAAGTTCCCGAGCCGAGGCAACTTTGGTGATGACGGACACGCGGCCTTAGGCACGAGTCAAGATTTTCTAAATTTCCAAAATAAAATATTTAGGTGGCGACTCTGAAATCTGGCAAACCAGTCCATGTTTGGCGCTTTTTGATTGAAATCAATTTTTCAAAACGATTTGTCAGATTTGGACTCTTTGGTGATTTATCAGTCTTGCATTGCACTTTGTGAGATTAGATTCAGAACCGTGATAGGAGTCTGAACTGTAGTAGCTAGAACTACAATTCGCGCCCTCGCGTGCGGAGCGGAGTTCGGGCGGTCTACAGCTACACCGGTGACGATGAATCCCCTAAGAGATTAAGCCATTAAGTGTAGGCCATTCTTACATGTTTCAAGCAACCTCAATCGGTTGAAATCATTCTCAAACACAAATGATAGATGATTGGTTGATTGGTTAGAGTGAGACACTTAACAAGGAAACAAAGCAAAGAAAGCATTACAACAAATCATGTAGGCCAATTTGTGAAACAACGCATGAACTAACCAAAGCATGAAATAATTTTAAAGGCCATGGAATCACCAAAACAACCCCTAAAAGGGTAAAAACAGTGGCCAAGAATGCAATAAAAGCTTGATAATGAAGAAGAGAAGCAAAGCTAGTAGACAAAGGTAAGGAGAGGTGGCTAACCCCTACATCTTTGAAGCTTCAAAACCAAGTTTTAGCCTTTTTTAAACCTCTGAAAATCAGTATGAATACCAAGGGAAGAGGGTGAAAAGGAGAAGAGTTTAGGTTATGAAATAAAGGTGTAGAAAGAGCAAGCTCTTTCCACCCTTTTGGTAACCCGTCCAACTCAACTCCAACACCTCAAATGAGCTCAAAAGCAACCAAAAAAGCAAGAATGATGGTGTAGATGATTGAAATGAAAGCAAGAAAGAAGGATATAAGCTTATACCTTTCAAGAAACAAACTTGTTCTTGGAGCTTCAAACTTGATTCCTATGCACTCTCTAGTTTGAATTATGCTTTCTTAAGATCAACCAAGGCCTTCGATGATCAAACAAGGCTGTGTATGGTGTGTATGGTAGACATAAACAAGCTGGGTTAGCTCAAAGCTTGCTTGTTAAGGAAGAAGGAAGAGGGAAGGCTCTCTATTTGTATATATCACTTCTTGATATTTTTGTCAACCCTCAAAACAACCCTGGAGCCTTCTTTTTATAGAATTCGAGCACAGGGGGTGGCAAATATCTTCAAAAATGGACAGTTGGCTACCTCTTGCCCAGAACAGTGTTTAATATCATCGAAGGCCGGCCAGCCAGCCATCAATAGCCCCGGCAGGGCATCACCAATGCACGGCCGGGCCTCGGTGGCCTCCCCTATTTTTTTGGTTCAAACCCAGCTCATGGAGGGAAAGGGTCCAAAAATAAAGCCCATAGGTTCAAACAAAGTAAATGTTGAAGACTTGAGGTTATTTCAGGAGTCTGATTAATTCCAAATCACTGCGAATTCGTAATTCAACTTTCATCATCGAGTGTATCGAATCAAGCGTCTAAGTCTTGCAGGTGATCAAAAATGGGGTGTCTACGTTATCATAGGACCTATTGGATAATAAGTCTACCTATTAGGACCTACACGTAAGTCTCTCCAAATTTAACTGTACAAAAATTCCTCAGAATTATCATCTTATGATTTAAATGTATTCTACACATGAACTCTATACTATACAAGTTCAATTCCAATCACATATCATCATTTGGAATAAATTTGGAGTAGGTAAGTGTTGGTTTATAAACTTATTCTTTGACAAAATATTTTGTGACATAAATGGCAACATTTCGTTTAATTATCTTTGAGATATCAAATGTACTGAAACAATTTGATGTTCTTAATTTCATAAGATTATGTCCAAATTATGTGCTAATCAATTATTCAAAAGTTTAAGAAAGGCTGAAATTTTGAAAATTAAAAGCACAGTTAGCAAGAAACCAACTAAAGTGATGCAGCATGCTTGGTCATACAACTTTTGGATCAAAGGGATAGGCAAGGCAAAGGCAAAAGCAAAAATCGAGACGGCCTCAGAATCACGTGAAATTTGGTGGCATAATAAAAAGCGTGATTTTAAGATGGATCTATGGCTATGGACCTGTACCCACTCCATTTTTGACCGCTCTAAGACTTGGGCTCCACTGATTTGATCACCCGATGATGAATTTGTATATACTTGTCAAATCCTCGAATTCCTCAGTAGGAAGCCTAAAAAACTTGCCAACTTTGCACCATTTTTTTTTTGGGACCAAAACAGTAGCTTTTAAATCCTAACCATCTGAGGCCTACAGGCGCACTAGTGGCTGGCCGGCCACTAATGGTGTACGGGTCGGCCCCTGGTAGTGGTTGGCCAGCCACTAATGCAAAACCAGAAATTTTTTTGGCCACTTGTATCCACAGATGCATGTATCATTCTAGCTATTTTGTTTGGATATTTCCGAGGGTCTTTCATATATTTCTACATATAGATGACCCTCTCTTATGATATAGAAGTTGAAAATTTTGTAGAGCAAAATTTGGAAAATATTTCTCTCTACATTTCTCTCTCTCTCTCTCTCTCTCTCTCTCTCTCTTGCACTTTACATAGTCTTTACCTACACTCTCTAAACCAAACTTGGAAAGTTCTTTGCTGAGGTGTTTAAGCTTGCATCTTAGCTCTTGAGGGTGTTAGATTGATGGTTTAGAATTCAACAAGGATACCCCTTTTCATGAGGTATAATTCCTAGCTTTGTTTCCCTTATCTATCTACCGTATTTATTGCTGTTTTTGGGCTGTTTTTCATCTGTATTTTTGGGCTGAAACTTATGGTGAAAAGCCATTAAAGGTAGAAGGGATGGACCACCCTTTTTTGAAGCTTGCTTCCTAGGCTTTTGCCCTTGTGTTTCCCTTCCTCTCATCAACTTTTTTTTAGTCTTTTTCCCACTGATTTTCAAAGTTTTTCAAAGGCTAAAAATTATGTTTTGAGGTCCTAAAAACGAAGGGGTTAGCCACCCCTCCCTTGGCTTGTTTACTAGCTTAAATTCTTCATTATTATCAGTCACTCCTTTAGCTCTTTTGACTTCAATGCCAGCACTGTTTTAGCCTATATTAGGACTGTTTTAGGTTGTTTATTTCATTTATGCTTTGTATGGCATGCTTGTAGTGTAATGGTCCTCATAGGTTTGGTGGTTTAGGCATTAGACACCAACCTATTTGTGTGGATAGCATTTATTTAGTGCTTTCCATGCTTGTGATCTTCTTTAATCACTTTTGCATCTCTCTCATTTCTTGACTTTTCATCACTTTGAGAGTTGTTTCAACCAATTAGCTGTTTAAAGCTTGAGATGGAGATCGTGTTTAATGGTTTAATCTCCTCAGAGGTTCATTACCAACAGCATGACATCTCTCTTATGCCCAAAACAACCCTTTATTTGATACTTCTCTCCATTTGTGAACTCAATCTTCATTATTGGACTTAATTGACTAATGAATGGAAGGTAAATAAAATGGAGTAATAAAATTGGGGCTAAAATGGAATAAGATAATAAAATGGTTTGGGGTTCAATTGGATGTTAATTGGACCCGTTGAGTACTAAAACATTTCATACTAACTAGTGATGAAAATAGTTCAAGATTCCAAGTCAACCACTTCCCTTGATCAATCTCGTGATGGGGAGGAGGTTTTGTTGGTCATTTATTTTCCCACATTGATCTTTTGTTCAATCGAGCCATAGATCATCATGCAATATTTTTGCATTGTTGATGATTTGCAACTCGATTCGACCCCTCTTTTGAGTAGTTTCATGATAAGGAGAGGCAGAGAGGATGAATATCCCCTAGAAACACTTTGTTTCTGCTCTGTTCATCTTCTGTTGCAGCAGGACCATATTTACATTAGTGGCCGGCCGGCCACTTTTGTGTCAGCAGGCAGTGTTGTTTTCTTGTAAGGCAAAGCAAAAGCAGAGGCAAAACATGAGCATTCTCTACAAGCAGAACAATCCTGGCAGCAAAACAGAGGTGTTTCTGGGAGGATATTTGCATTGGCGTGCTCGGTTCATTGTTCCCACTCAAGTTCAATTAGTATACATGCACTTAATTAATTTGTTAATTAAATTAGTTGACTCCGTTGAGCTTGTAATGGTTAGTTAATTCGAGTTTATAACTAATTAGTTAGTGTAATTAATTAGTTAACTTCAATTTGTAAATAATTAGCTAGTATAGTTAATTAATTTCATTTGGTTATTTGAATTGTAATAGCTAATTAATTATCTTAATAAGCTAGGGCATTTATTCATACCTTCTTCTGCGAGGGCCAATATGTAATATTTGTGTATGTCTTCCAACCCCACGTCTTTCTCCCTTTTATTTATTTGCTTATGATGGTTAGCTTAGAATATCATGTTTCATTTAGCATTTTTCATGATTTGTATCCACTTGTCTTGCATGAATCGAGGCTCGGTTCATCATTCTAACAAAGCATTGTTATGCATTACTTTGTTGAATACGTACGACATGCTATCAAATTGATTCACATTTTATATTAGTAGCCAAACCTATTAATTGCATCTTACATGTGTTGCATTAGTCATATTGCATTAATTAGGGGCATGCATCTTTTCTAATTATCTTGCTTGTTTTGGCTCGCCTCGGAGTACTAGGTGAGCTTGTTATTACTTTGGCATATTGCATGCGTGTAATTGTTGCCATGTTGAGCATAAACACCATGAGGCTAAATGCTTAAGTGATACACCTGTTTGAATGCATGTGAATGAAGGCTAATTACTTGAACTGGAATAATTTGAGTAATGTACACATGAGATAACTTTTTCAAGTGGTACATATTCAAAACAGTTTTCAAACAAACATAAAATCAAATGTTCTAATTTTTACAAATTAGTCCATACTTGTTTGCAATACGTAGTAATGTTAGTCTAATAATCAGAACAAGAGCATATAATGTAAATATGATTCACATCATGATTAGTAGAGGCCAATCTTTGATCAGACGAACGGGATGCTCAATCCATGACCTTCCCTTCTCGTACCTAAGTGCCCGAGCCGAGACACTTTGGTGATGATGGATAAGTCGCCTTTGGTATGAGTGTCAGGTTTCCAAAATTTCTCAAAAATATTTAGGTGGCGACTTTGTATTTGGCAAAACAGTCTATTTTTGGCATTTTGATTCAAAATCGATTTTCCAAAAGATTTGCCGAATTTGGACTCTTTTGTGTTTATCTATTTCACATTGCACTTGTGGAATCAGATTCAGAACCATGGGAGTCTGAACTGTGGGGCTAATCATCTCCGAAAAGAGCACGAAAAGTCGAGCCATAGTTTCTGGCGACTCTGCTAGGAACCTAGAGAACTTGACTCAAACTTCATGATGTGAAATTTTATCTATATATATATATATGCTATTTCCATTGGTGCGCTTAAGTCACTGTGTTTGCCATCTACTATTCCTAAACGGTTTGCCGAAGGCTTGCCCAAAAGCTTGCCAAAAGGCTGACCGGTCGTAGGCTCTGCCATATTGGGAACACAGCCCTTGGATCTGGACTACCGCTATATCGTTTGATCCTCCTTTCACTTATCGGTGTTAGGTGTGAGAGGTATAGTTGGTAGTCTTGCTGAGGTACCCCTATTTTGACCATTTGGCCTAGCTGCATATAGTAAAGCTATAGTGCCTGTTCCAACTGAGGAATGGATGGTCACCCGTATAGAGGATTTTGTGAAACTACTTGTGTGAAATAGTGAATCCTAATTCATGACGAAACTAGGACAGGGTAACCCTACCCCCTCATAGGGGTGTTTTGCCTCCCTTTACTTGGTATGTGCTTTACAGTAAAACTGGTATGTACTTTACAATGAAACTGCACCGGAGTGTGTATATCAGTGGTACAGTAGATATTTTGAGGGGAAAAATTCAGTGTGGAGAACAGTCCTACAGCTTTGATCGTGTCTGTGTTGATAACATCTTAGCTGAGATGTTGTGCGGTTTCTGATTACAGCCCTTTTGCTTTATTTCTTTTGCTAGGCAGTTTAAAACCATAACTTCAGAAAGTTCAAATATCTCCCAAGTACTCTGGACTCGAATCAGAAGACTTTGTAAAGCCAGGGATCTTATTTAGGGACAACCCGTGTTTATCTCACTCTCGCCGGTTACAAGACGGAAGAGAATCAAATAGAGTTCACCAGTCCAATTCTTACAACAATCACCTCTTAGCTCACTTGTGTTCAGTTCAGTCCAAGAGCAGTCAACTACTTCTAGTTCAGCACAGGAAAGGTCATCCATTCCTATGGCACAGTATCCCCAGGCCAGCATGGAGGAATTAATACTCCAGTTACAGCAAACAGTGGAAACACTACAGTAGGATGTGGCCCGTCAGGCCAAGGTCAAAACTAGGCTACAACAACAACCACCGCAGCCGGCCGTGGCCTCTGTAGCCCATGTACCCACCACAGCTATCCCAACACTCAGAGCCATTGCTAATACTGCCAATGTTCAAGAAAACTAGGGTAATCTAATAGAACCTATCCCGGCATAAGCTTCCAGAGCCTCGGTTTATCAGACCGAGGCACCATTCGAGTTTGAGGTTTACCTAACTGCACTCAAGGTTAAGAAACTGGGTAAATTGTTCAAAAGAGTGCAAGGGGTTGACTCCATCCCAGACATAGAAGACGAATATACTGATTCTCTAGTTACATTGCCGGATCGGTTTGAGATGAGATGCCGCACATTGATCGTTTTGATGGTTCTAGTGATCCGATGGTTCACTTGCAACTGTTTTCAGATATCTTGTGGCCAATGGGTTTGACTAGACTGCAGAAGGTGTCTCTTTTTGGTTGCACCATGTCGAGTATAGTGACCATTTGGTATGCTAAGTTAGAAGATTCTGTCAAACAGAATTGGGAGGAGATGACTGAGGCCTTCATTGCTCAGTACTCTTATAATACGCAGATTGAGGTCACAACTCATGATCTCGAGGCAACCCACCAAGAGCCGAAGGAGGGTTTTTCTGAGTTTGTGACAAGATGGAGAGCTAAATCCTCAATGATGACCATGAGGCCTTCTGAGAAGGACCAGATCAGAATGGTCGTTCGGAATCTGCATGGTAAGTTCTTGCAGAAAATGATTGTGCTTCCGTTGTTCATGTTTAAAGAACTTCACGAAATGGGAGTGCAAATCAAAGATGCCATGAAGAAAGGGCTTATTACAGATCAGAATGAGCTGGTAAAAAGGCTGTTTGTTCGTAGTCCCAATGCTGCCAGTGGTAGCACAGCTGTGAGGCCGTCGAATATAAGTGTTGTCACTGCAACCAAGACTGCCGACCCTTTCGCCAACACAGGATCACAAACATCATCCAACCCTACCCGACCTCAAAAGACTTTTAACCAACTATATATGACCCTTTCCAAAGCGATGCAAGTGTTGATAAAAAAGGGGCACCTCAACCCTTAGAACCTCGTCCACTTCCTGACCCTCTTCCACCCAAACATAACCCCACAAAATACTGTGCGTTTCACCAACAGCTCGGTCATGACACCAACCAATACTTTCAATTATGTCATGAGATTTAGGATCTCATTGACAACAAGGTGATCACTCCACCTCAGAAACCAAATATAACTACTAGGCCACTTCCAGCCCACAATCAAGTCCCCCCACCTAGAAAGCTAAACCTAATCCATACACTGGCCACCTCTTATGACCCCAGCATATATATTACCCCCTCCCACCTACTGAAACCAATGTTGTTCATTCCTGAGGGCACAGATATGTGCATGATAGATGCATTTAAGCCATAACCTAAGCCTCACAATGTGGTGACAATACCCGTGGTAAAGGAAGATTTGGCCTCGGAGGGAGGTACTAGTCTGTTGATGGAGTGCCCTGGGGACTTATCTGAGCAGTGTACTACTCGAGTTGCTATATCATGCCAACCACTCAAACTAGGCCTGAATTAGTGCTACTAATCTCGGCAGACATCAATGTGGTCAGAGAGGATGGCCCAAACCAAGGGTTAGACGATTTGAAAGATCTCAAAGAGGATTTGGACAACCTGTAGTTCTTTGATGAGCATGATCAGGGAGATGTACAGATCGGATGGTTCAACCTAAACGAATTGACCAATAACACTGGATTGCTGAGTGATGAGCCAGACATGGAATAAGAAACTAGGATAAAACCAGAAGCAAAGGAAGCAGAGGTAGTTGCAATGGCTAGGAAGGTTGATGAGAAAGGAAAATTGTCAGAGGGCACATGCGCTGGAAATCCAAGTCAAGAAGTGGGGCTTGTGAACACCACAGACACTGAACAAGAAACTGCATTGAGGCAATTTGAGAGAGAAAGAGTTGAGGACAGTTAGAAAATTACAACCATGTCTCCCTAAGGGGGATGCTTGTACTGTTAAAATGATTTAGGTAGAGCTAGGCAATTGTATTTCAGTCCCTAAGGGCGAGTGGTGGAACGACAATGATCTGCGTCTAGCCCATACTGACGAAGACTAGGGTGCTTGCATCCCGGATAATACATGGTATGTTGAGGAGATAGATCATCTTACCCGAAATGGATGGTACTTTCAGTCGCCACACCTGGATCAAGCAGAGCCATTAAGAAAAGACAAAGAGGCCGAGAAACAGAAGGAAAAGCAATTGGAGGAGGAGTCAGTTTTAAAGCAGCTCAAGAAAATCCAAGCCGATATCTCTATCTAAGGACTTCTCATGGCTTCATGGGTGCATCAACAGGCAGTATTGTTGGCAATGGACAAGGCTAAATTTTCCATTGATACCACACCTGAGCAACTTGTGGGCCTGGTTTTTCCAAGTGGTGTCAAGCCAATGCTCACTTTCTCAGACAAAGAGTTGTCGTCGAAAGACTCGGCCCACAACAAGCCATTATACATTTTGTGTAATGTAGAGAGAAGTGGGTACCAATGGTGTTGGTAGATACCAATTCTGCCATCAATGTATGTCTGTCCCGTGCTGCCTATGCAATTGGCCTTAAACTAACAGACATTATCCCAACAGCCCAAGTGATATGGGCGTATGATAACTCAAGCCAAGAGGTCATGGGCACAATGAAAGTGTGAGTCCAGGTGGACCCAGCTGAGCAAGAGATCGAGTTTCATGTCTTGAATGTACCAGCTACCTTTAACCTGCTACTTGGGAGGCCTTGGTTACATCACGTGAAGGTTGTGTCCTCCACCCTCCATCAAATGTTGAAGTATCCTTATAAGGGAGGAGTAACAATTGTTTTTGGGAATTCATTCATCCATCCACCTCCGAAGGTGACTACACTAGTGCTAGAGATCAACCATGGCGATGAAGGCGCGTTCCTCTCGGGATTCACTCTAGCTGAAGCCCAAGTAGTGCAGGCCATTCTGGTCGTGGACGAAGGCATGTACATATGTTCCCAGGCCATCTACTTCTTGAACAAGTTGCGGCATGTTCCGGGAATGGGGCTTGGCCAGAGTGGGTGGAAAGGTGTTATGACGTCAGCCGAGGTGCCACACAACCCACATGCCTTTGGACTGGGCTATGTGCCCACCACAGAGGACTCGATCAGAAAGAGGGGAAAGGTGAGGGGTAGAGCCAAGGCCAAGAAAGCTGGAAAACATTATGAGCTCATCCACATGCCAATCTAAGGGACGCTGAATGGCCGTTTTGTTCGAGAGTGAGAGGATTTCCCTTTTTGTGGCTTTCCTAAGCCTTGGGTAAATTCCTCAAAGAAGCACGTCCCTGAATTCGATATTTTCTTTAATCTGCATCTGCAGGACAGTGATAAGGAAAGGGCTGAACCAAGCATCAAACTTAGCTAGGGCACGGAAGATGACTTAGACAATAGCAAAGCTGAAGTGAGGGCAGCACTGGCCAATCTTCTAACAGATCTCATGGCTGACCTAGAGAACTTGGGGGATAACTTTACTGTCTCCAGGATCGAGGAAGAACTAAGTGTGAACCTAACTAGTGCTATTTTGGATGCATCAAAAGCGCCGCGTCTTACTTGGCAGCTGGAGAAGGGCTATCTTTCCAGTTCTAAATCGAATGATGAGTCATAATCTAATTCCATTGAGTATGTGGAGTCGGAATCAGATTCAAGTCAATTTGGGGAGTCTGAGTCTGGCATTCCCGGGGGTGGTAACCCAGATGCGAAAGTCTTCATTCAGCTTTTCTTTTGAGTCTGTAACCAAAGATCTGGACCTTTTGAATGAGGACCTAGCAGATTCTATGTGCTTTTCTGTGGGGCTGATTTATTATATTGACCAAGATTTTCAGAATTTTAACGAAAACGAAGAGGAAAAAATTTCTCTGGCTTTGAAAATTTTGATTAATCACGAGGAGGAGAGGTTTGTGAAGCCTTGTTTTAATGAAATCATTGCCATTAATGTGGGTACTGAGAAGGATCCACACTTGGTCCAGATCGGGTCCAGGTTGTCTTTGAAGGAACGCGAGCGTTTAATCGCTTTATTAAAAGATTTCAAATATGTTTTCGCGTGGTCCTATGAAGACATGCCTGAAATCAACCCTAAGATTGTACAGCACCGAATCCCTCTTGACCCTGAGGCCCAACCAGTCAAGCAGAAATTGCACAGCAATCATCTGAACTGGGCACTGAAAATCAAGGAAGAGGTCACCATGCAAGTTGATGCAGGGTTCTTGTTAGTATCTGAGTATCTGACCTGGTTGGCTAATATCGTCCTAGTACTGAAGAAGGATGGCATGATCTGAGTTTGTGTTAACTTTTGAGACCTGAACAAAGCGAGCTCGAAGGATGACTTTCCATTATCGCATATTGATGAGTTGGTAGACTTCACCGCGGGCCATGCCTTACTCTCCTTCAAGTATGGTTTTTCCGGGTATAACTAAATTCTGATGGCACCTGAGGACAGAGCAAAGACGACTTTCACCACTCTGTAGGGCACCTACTGCTATCGAGTCATGCCTTTCATGTTGAAAAATGTTGGGGCCACCTATGAGAGTGCTACGACCACTATTCTGCATGATATGATCTACAAAGAAGTTGAGGTGTACATGGACGACATAACTGTCAAGTCCAAAGAGTGAGAAGGCCACTACCCTGTGCTAGAGAAATTCTTTTAACGGAGAGAGTACAAATTGAGGTTGAACTCGCAGAAATGCACCTTCGGCGTAACGATAGGGAAAATGTTGGGTTTTCTGATCACGTAGAGGGGAATCAAAGTAGACCCTTCCAAAATCAAGGCCATCTTAAAAATGCCACCACCAAGGACTAAAAATGAGGTGCGTGGCTTTCTGGGTAAAGTGCAATTCATATGCTAGACATCAACCATGGCGATGAAGGCACGTTCCTCTCAGGATTCACTCTAGCTGAAGCCCGAGTAGTGCAGGCCATTCTGGTCGTGGACGAAGGCATGTACATATGTTCCCAGGCCATCTACTTCTTGAACAAGTTGCGGCATGTTCCGGGAATGGGGCTTGGCCAGAGTGGGCGGAAAGGTGTTATGACGTCAGCCGAGGTGCCACACAACCCACATGCCTTTGGACTGGGCTATGTGCC
>NW_021026887.1:483438-498669 GCF_004153795.1 Camellia sinensis
GCAGTTCATTTTTGGCATTTTTTATTCAAAATCGATTTTCTAAAAATTTGCCAGATTTGGACTCTTTGGTATTTATCTATTTCACATTGCACTTGTGAGATCAGATTTAGAACCGCAGAAATTTGATATTGTAGGGCTTATTCGACTTCCGAAAAGGGACACGAAAAGTCGAGCTACAGTTTTTGGCGATTCTGCCAAGGAATTAGAGAACTTGACTTGAAATTCATGTTATGAAATTTTATCTACACTTATATGTTTCTTTGCATTGCATTTGCATTGGTGCGCCTAAGTCACTGTATTTGTCATTTGTTATTCCTGGACGGTTTGCCAGAGGCTTCCCTAAAAGCTTGCCAAAAGGCTGACCAGTCATGGGCTCTACCATGATGGGAACACAACCCTTGGACCTGGACTACTGTTGTACTGTTTGATCTTCCTTTCACTTCTTGGTGTCAGGTGTGAGAGGTATATTAGGTAGTTTTGCTGAGGTACCTTTCTGACCATTCGGCCTAGTTGCATATCGAAAAGCCATAGAGACTGTTCCAAACTAGGACATGATGCTTACCCGAATACAGGATTGCATGAAACCACTTTGTTTG
Organism: Camellia sinensis; assembly: GCF_004153795.1. NCBI lineage: Eukaryota > Viridiplantae > Streptophyta > Magnoliopsida > Ericales > Theaceae > Camellia > Camellia sinensis. Next base: position 484,035 of record NW_021026887.1, read on the forward strand.
AATTGTGAACCCTAGTTCCTGATGAAACTAGAACAGGGTAACCTTACCCCCTCATAGAGGTGTTTTGGCTCTCAGTTACCTAGTATGTGCTTTACAGTGAAACTGTACAGGAATGTGTAAATTAGTTGCAAGTTTGGTATCTGTTTTGGAGGCAGAATTCAGTGTTGAGTGCAGTCTTATAGCTTTGATTACATTTGTGTTGGTAACATCATTAGCTAAGATGTTGTGCAGTTTCTGATTATTGCTTTATTTTTGCTTTATTTCTTTTTGCTAGGTAGTTTAACACCATAGCTTCAGAAAGTTTGGATATCCCCCAAGTAATCTGGACCCGAGTCAAAAGGCATTGCAAAGTTAGGGATCTTGTTCGGGGACAGACCGCGTTTACTTCACTCCCACAGGTTACAAAATGGAAGAAAGTCAGACAGAGTTCACCAGTCCAATTTTTATAATAGCTGCCCCTCAATTCACCTGTATTCATTCAGGTTCAGGGATAGTCTTTTACTTCTAGTCCAGCATGAGATTACTCGTCTATTCTGATGACACAGTATCTCCCAGTCAATATGGAGGAATTGATACATCATCTTCAGCAAACAGTTGAAACCCTACAGCAAGGTACTGCCCATCAGGCCGACGTCACAGCCCATCAGGCTGATGTAATAAATAGGCTACAACAACAACAACCATAACCGGCAGCGACCTCTGTATCCCATGCACCTCCCACGGGTATCCTAGCACCCGGAGCCACTGCCTATACTGTTAATGTCCAAGAAAATCAAGGCAACCTGGCAGAGCTGATTCCAACACAAGCCTCCAAAGCACCTATGTATCAAACTGAGGCTCCATTTGAGTTTGAGGTGGACCCGACTGCGCTTAAGGTTAATAAATTGGAGGAGCTATTCAAGAGAGCACAAGGTGTTAACTTCATCCTGGGTATACCGACTTTGCAGTGACATTACCAGATCGGTTCAAAATGTCGTACATTGATCGATTCGACGGCTCTAGAGATCCCATGGTTCATCTATGGCTGTTTTCGGACATCTTGCGGTCGATGGGCTTGACTGGACTACAAAAGTTGTCTCTCTTTGGCCAGACCATGTCAGGTATAGCGGCCATTTGGTATGCTAAGTTGGAAGATTCAGTCAAGCAGAATTGGGAGGAGATGGCTGAGGCCTTCATTACTCAGTACTCTTACAATACACAGATTGAGGTCATAACTCATGATCACAAGGCAACCCGCCAAGAGCCGAATGAGGGTTTTTCTGAGTTTGTGACAAGATAGAGAGCTAAAGCCTCAATGATGACCATGAGGCCTTCTGAGAAGGACCAGATCAGAATGGTTGTCCAGCATCTGCATGGTAAGTTGTTGCAGAAAATGATTATGCTTCCGTTGTTTACATTTACAAAACTTCATGAAATGGGAGTGCAAATCGAAGATGCCATGAAACAGGGGCTTATTATAGATGAGAAGGAGCCGGCAAAAAGGCAGTTTGTTCGCAGTTCCAATATTGCCAGTGGTAGCATAGCTGTGAGGCCATCGGATGTAAGTGTTGTCACCACGACAAAAACTGTTGACCCCTTTGCCGATACAGGATCACAAACGTCATCTATCCCTACCTGACCCCAGAGGAATTTTAACCAATTATACATGACCCTTTCCAAAACCATGCAAGTGTTGATAAAAAAAGGACACCTCAAACCCTTAAGACCTCGGCCACTTCCCGACCCTCTTCCACCCAAACACAACCTTGCAAAATACTGTGTGTTTCACCAACAGCGTGGTCATGACACCAACCGAGCTTTCGATTGCGTCATGAGATTCAGGATCTCATTGACAACAAGGTGATTGCCCCACCTTAGAAACCAAATGTAACTACCAACCCACTTCCATTCCATAATCAAGTCCCCCACCTAGAAATCTAAACTTGATCCATACACTGGCTGCCTCTTATGACCCTAGCGTATATATTACCCCCGCCCACTTACCGAAACCAATGCTGTTTATTCCTGAGGGCACAGATCTGTGCATGATGGATGCATTTAAGCCACAACCTAAGCCTCATAATGTGGTGACAATACCCATGGTAAAGGAAGGTTTAGTCTTAGAGGGAGATACTAGTCTGTTGTCGGAGTGTCTTAAGGACTTATCTAAGAGGGTGTATGACCCAATTTGCTATATTGTGCCAACAAGTCAAACCAAGCCTGAATTAGTGCTACCAAGCTCGGTAGACGTCAATGTAGTCAGGGAGGATGGCCCGAACCAAGGGTTGGATGATTTGACAGACCTCGAAGAGGGTTAATGAGCATGATCAGGTAGATGTACAGATTGCGTGGCTCGACCTGAATGGATCAACTGATAACACCGGATGGTTGAGTGATGAGCCAGACAAAGAAGAAGAAGCTGGGGTAAAACCAGAGAGGAAGGAAGTAGAAGTAGCTACAGTGCCCAGGAAGGCAGATGAGAAAGGAAAACTGTTGGAGGACACATGCGTGGGAAACCCAGGTCAAAAAGTGGGGGTTGTGAACACCACAGACACTGAACAGGAAGCTGCATTAAGGCAGTTTGAGAGAGAAAGAGTTGAGGACAGTCAGAAAACTGCAACCACTTGTCACCTTGAGGGAAGCCCTTGTATTGTGAAGATGATTTAGGTGGAGCCGGACAACTGTTATTCGGCAGCTGACGGGGAGTGGTGGGATGACAATGATTTGTGTCTGGTCCATACTGATGAAGATTGGGGAGGCTGCCTCTTGGATAATACATGGTATGCTGAGGAAATAGACCATCTTACCCACAATGGATGATATTTTAAGCCGCCATACCTGGATCAAGCAGAGGCGTCTAGAAAGGACAAAGAGGCAGAGAAACAGAAGAAGAAGCAACTAGAAGAAGAATTAATGCTGAAACAGCTTAAGAAAATCCAAGCTAACATCTCTATTTGGGGGCTCCTTATGGCTTCATGGATGCATTGACAAGCAGTATTGTCGGCAATGGACAAGGCCAAGTTATCCAATGATACTACGCTTGAGCAACTTATGGGCCTAGTTTTTCCAGGTGGTGCCAAACCAACGCTCACTTTCTCTGACAAAGAGCTGCCACCGGAAGGCTCGGCCCACAACAAGCCATTATACATTTCTGTGGAACGCAGGGAGAAGTGGGTGCCGGTGGTGTTGGTAGATACTGGTTCTACTATTAATGTCTGTCCGCCTCGTACTGCATATGCGATTGGCCTTAAACCGGCAGACTTTATCCTTATAGCCCAAGTGATACGGGCGTATGACAACACAAGCTGAGAGGTCATGGGTACAGTGAACGTCCGAGTCCAGGTGGGCCTAGCTGAGTAAGAGATCGTGTTTCACATCCTTGATATACCGGCTACCTTTAACCTGCTGCTAGGGAGGCCTTGGTTACGTTAGGTGAAGGCTGTGTCCTCTACCCTTCATCAAATGTTGAAGTATCCTCATGGAGGAGGAGTAGCAATTGTTTTTGGGAACTTATCTATTCATCCACCTCCGGAGGTGACTACACTTGTCCTAGAAATCAGCCATGGCGTTGAAGATGTATTCCTCTCGGGATTCACTCTGGCTGAAGCTCGGGTAGTGTAGACCATTCTGGCCGCGGATGAAGGCATGTACGTCAGTGCCCAGTCCATCTACTTTATGAACAAGCTGTGGTATGTTCCGGGAATGGGACTCAGAAAGAGTGGGTGGAAGGATGTTGTAGCATTAGCGGAGGTGCCACGCAACTCGCATACCTTTGGATTGGGCTATGTGCCCACCAAAGAGGACTGGGTAAGGAAGGGAGAAGAAATGAAGGACAGAGCCAAAGCCAAGAGAGCTGGGAAGCATTATGAGCTCATCCACAGGCCAATTCGGGGAATGCTGAATGGCCGTTTTGTTCGAGAGGAAGAGAATTTCCCTTTTTGTGGCTTTCTTGAGCCTTGGGTAGCTTCCTCGAATGAGCGTATCCCCAGGTTCAAGATCTTCTTTGATTTGCAGCTGCAAGATAGTGATGAGGAAAGGGTTTAACCAAGCATCAAAGTTAGCTAGAGCACGGAAGATGACTCAGACAACAGCGGAGCTGAAGTAGGAACAACACTGGCCAATCTCCTAACAGATCCTACGGCTGACGTAGAGAACTTGGGGGATAACTTTACTGTCTCCAGGATCGGGGAAGAACTAGGTGTGAACCCAACTAGTGGTATTTTGGATGCATCAAAAGCGCCGCGTCTTACTTGGCAGCTGGAAAAAGGGCTATCTTTCCAATTCTAAATCGAATGATGAGTCATAATCTGATTCCATTGAGTATGTGGAGTCGGAATCAGATTCAAGTCAGTTTGGGGAGTCTGAGTCTGGCAATCCCGGGGGTGGTAACCCGGATGCCAAAGTCTTCATTTAGCTTTTCTTTTGAGTTTGTAACCAAAGATCTGGACCTTTTGAATGAGAACTTAGCAGATTATGTGTGCTTTTCTATGGGGCTGGTTTATTATATTGACCAAGATTTTCAGAATTTTAACGAAAACGAAGAGGAAGAAATTTCTCTAGCTTTGAAAATTTTGATTAATCACGAGGAGGAGAGGTTTGTAAAGCCTTGTTTTAATGAAATCATTGCCATTAATGTGGGTACTGAGAAGGATCCATGCTTGGTCCAGATCAGGTCCACGTTGTCTTTGAAGGAATGCGAGCGTTTAATCGCTTTATTAAAAGATTTCAAATATGTTTTCGCGTGGTCCTACGAAGGCATGCCTGAAATCAACCCTAAGATTGTACAGCACCGAATCCCTCTTGATCCTGAGGCCCAACCAGTCAAGTAGAAATTGCACAGCATTCATCTGAACTGGGCACTGAAAATCAAGGAGGAGGTCACCATGCAAATTGATGCAGGGTTCTTGTTAGTATCTGAGTATCTGACCTGGTTGGCTAATATCGTCCTAGTACCGAAGAAGGATGGCAGGATCCGAGTTTGTGTTAACTTTTGAGACCTGAACAAACCGAGCTCGAAGGATGACTTTCCATTGTCACATATTGATGAGTTGGTAGAATTCACCGCGGGCCATGCCTTACTCTCCTTCAAGTATGGTTTTTTCGGGTATAACTAAATTCTGATGGCATCCGAGGACAGAGCAAAGACAGCTTTCACCACTCTGTGGGGCACCTACTGCTATCGAGTCATGCCTTTCATGTTGAAAAATGTTGGGGCCACCTATGAGAGTGCTACGACCACTATTCTGCATGATATGATCTACAAAGAAGTTGAGGTGTACATGGACGACATAACTGTCAAGTCCAAAGAGTGAGAAGGCCACTACCCTGTGCTAGAGAAATTCTTTTAACGGAGAGAGTACAAATTGAGGTTGAACTCGCAGAAATGCACCTTCGGCGTAACGATAGGGAAAATGTTGGGTTTTCTGATCACGTAGAGGGGAATCAAAGTAGACCCTTCCAAAATCAAGGTCATCTTAGAAATGCCACCACCAAGGACTAAAAATGAGGTGCGTGGCTTTCTAGGTAAAGTGTAATTCATAAGACGGTTTATCTCCAAATTAACCTTGACTTGTGAACCACTATTTGTCTCCTTAAGAAAGGGAAGAAATTCCGATGGGATGTCGATGTTAGTTTGTCATTGAGCAGGTCAAGCAATACATCTAGAACCCACCTGTGTTTTCGCCACCAGAGCCGGGGAAACCTTTGGTTCGGTATTTGCTGGTGAGGAACTCAACCATGGAGTGCATGCTCGCTCAAGAATCTGAAGATAAGGTGGAGAAGGCCATCTATTACTTGAGCAAAAAGATGCTAGACTATGAGATCCGCTACACTACCTTGGAGAAAGCTTGCTTAGCCTTGGTAGGGGCTACCAGGAAGTTGAGGCACTACCTGGTAGCTCACTCTTTAATCTTAGTTTCGCGATTAGATCACATCAAATATCTCTTTGAGAAACCAGCGCTTACATGTAGGCTGGCTCGTAGACTGCTTCTTCTCTCCGAATTTGATCTCAAATATGTTACGTGCAAGTCTATTAAAGGAAGAGCTTTAGCATAGAAGAGAAGATGAAGGTTTACCATCAGACTCTGGGTCTCCTAATTCTAAGGCTTGAAAAGCTGACGTTTACGCACTTGTTAAGACAGAACAATCGGTTCGCTGATACTTTGACAACTCTATCTTCTATGGTAGACATCCCATTAGGAGTGAAGATGCGTCCAATCATTATTGAATAGAAATACACACCGACCTATGAAACTATTGCTGCAACAGATGAAGTGTAAGACAAAAACCCCTAGTATTACGATATTTGGAGCTTTCTAGAAAATGAGACGTATCCATTAGGAGCAAATGCCAAGGACAAATGGGGAATACAGTGTCTAGCTGTCCAATTTGTCATCTGCGAGGGTAAACTATATAAAAGAGGTCATCTGAGAATGCATAAGCTGTGTGTGAAGGAAGAGGAAGAGGAATCGAAGCCTCTTATAGAGGCTATCCACGAAGGGGAGTGTGGGGCGCACATGAATGGTGTGATGCTAGCCCGAAAAATTCTCAGACAAGGTTATTACTGGTCAACCATGGAGGAGGAGTGCATTGGTTTTGTACAGTGATGCCATAAATCTCAAATGGATGCCAATTGCATGAACATACCGCCGTCTAAGCTTTACAATATGACTTCACCATGGCCTTTCTCAGTTTAGGGAATTGATGTTATCGGTGTAGTCTCACCAAATAGATCAAATGGGCACGAGTTCATTCTAGTGGCGATGGAATACTTCACAAAATGGGTGGAAGCTTAATCCTATGTGGTGTTGAAAACATCGCACGTGGCCAAATTTATCAGAAACAACATCATCTGCCGGTAAGGGGTCCCGAATGAAATCATTCCAGATAATAGCTTACACTTCAAGAAAAAGGTGGTAGATCTGCTTGAGAAATACAACATGGCTTTTCATAAGTCATCGACATATAGACCATAGACTAATGGAGTTGCTGAAGCCACCAACAAGAATATCAAGAACATCTTGTGGAAGATAGTGGAAACTTACAAGGACTAGCCGGATAAACTACCATTAGTGCTCTAGGGCTACAGAACCTCAATCCAAACATCTACAGGGGTAACCCCCTATTCTTTTGTCTATGGGGTGGAGGCTGTTTTACCAATTGAAATTGAAGTATCATCGCGGCGAGTTATGGCCAAGTGTCAAATAGTGGAGGCAGACTGGCAACAGAGTAGATTTGAGGAGTTAATGTTGTTTGATGAGAGAAGACTGAAGGCATTGTATCATGTTCAAGGCTACCAACGCAAGATTGCTAGGGTTTTTAACAAGAAAGTTAAATCCAGGGATCTCCAGGAGGGGGACATGGTACTGAAAGACAACCGGGCTCCTATCTACCACCCTAGGGGCAAGTTCAAACCAAATTGGACAGGTCCCTATATCATCAAGGCTATTTGGTCAGGAGGGGCGATTATTCTCATGGACCTGGATGACTTGGAATATTCACAGCCAATCAATATGGACAAGTTAAAGAAATACTATCCTAAGAGGCTCACTAGGCCAAAAACCTAGAAAGGAGACCTAGGCAAAGTTAAAGTGTGAAAAGTTAGAAATAAAGAAAAACTTTCGCAAGGTTGAAAACCCTAAAGGGCGACTTTGGCAAAAGTTATAACGCAAAAAGAGAGAGTCAATACTCGAGCGAACTAGAACCGAACTACGTAAGGCCTGATTCCCATCTTTGGGATACATAGGAAACTTCATCCTGAAGTTCGGCCATCACCAGTTCCAACCCAACTGTCCTATCCATTTGATCAGCCTATCTAGGTCCACCGTTGTCAAGCTTGGTTGTGATACCTCTATTTTGGCAGAAGGGCCAGTTGCAAGACGGAGTGACGGTGATGAATGCAGTTATGGGTAATTAGAATCTTTTGATTTGGGATTATACATCTTGAGGATTGATTCCGTGCGTGTTAGGCAGTGATCATTCCTGAAAATTGTTTTGAAAAGTTTTAATAAAATTTTATTGTTCTCAAAATTTTACCTTTTACAACTTAGACTATTTTGGGACCAAAAGGAAAATTTTCAGTGCTCACAACTTTAATTCCATTGATTTCAAGACAAGTACATTCTCTGACTCTGTGCTTTGAATCAAAGTTGCTTTTACATCATAAAACATGAAAAGAAATGTCAAAACAATAAACTAGGGCCATAGGTGAGATCAGGTGTTCCTGCGTCCTCTGCTCGTGTTTGTGGAAGCCTCTACAGCCAAAGTTGGCCCAACTTGTGCCTTGTCTTCTAGCCAGGTCAAGCACTCGCCAAACAAGGCATAACTGAAGCTAGGGGTAGGGGCCAGAAGCTCTCTAGTCCTCCAAGCAATGATGTATCAAGACAAGTGCGAACCATGAAGTGGGAATGAAGCCGGGTATTCTACCCCCTCATCTGGGCGTGTCTAATCATGCCAAAACTGGCGTCTGAATCGGAAAGGAAAGTAGAACACATAGTGCGTGAGACTAATCAACTGAATACTTGGTTGTCAGGTCATGCTGTAGCTCATTTCGGCGAAGTCAAGCTAGGGGCAGTGCCATGCTATGTTAGCTACTATTCTGTTGCACATCTAGTTGCACCACCATCAGTCATTGGGAAAATCCAGTAGTCGTTAGCGGAAAAAGTAAGCTCAGGCTGAATATTTGGGGCAAGGATCCACCACTTTCAGCTTATCCATGAGCCGCACCTGGGAAGGGAAGAGATGAAAAAGATGAGAGATTAAAGAATAGAGAGATATACATTGAGAGAAAAGTCAGGAAAGGGCTTTGAGAGGAAAATAGTGTGTGAGTGTCGAGTGATGTAAGAATCACATATATATAAGTAAGTGTGGGAAACAATACCTGGAGCAATAGTGAACTCCCCGCAAACCTGGTGGTCTCTCGTTGATGAAAGGCATCCAAACCTATCAAGGTTTCAGCTAGTGTCAAGCCAATGCAACTCTTACCCTCTTTCAGGCATTAGGCTACTTCGATTAGCTTAATGCTAGGTCCGTCGTAACTAATGGCAAAAACAAAATGTGCGAGCATAGATAAACAGATGACATGTTGCCGAAAGCCTTGCCAAAGAAGGCTGCCTCTGTTTCCGATATTGGAAAACCGGTTAACCAAGCCAGATATATCTAGCTCCCCATCATAAGCCAAAGATTGAGATTCATGCAAAGTAAGCCCACACATCTGTCCCAAGGTATGGGCATGACCAAAATGGGGCTGAGGCATGATTTCTTCGTCACGTTGGGATTCAAGCAGCACTTGAAACTCTTCAAAAGTTGGGCATAGTTCTTGTGTTCCAAATCGAAATACATGTAATTCGGTCCGAACATCGGACTGCAACATGGAGGAACGGAAAACAAAGTGGAGTACAGCTCAATGAAAAAAGCGCGTTTATGCCGAAACCTCAGAAATTCACCTTTTTCGTGCTGTCTAAAGTGGCTATCCAATCCGTGAGATTCTCGACAAGGAATATCTCCATTTGTGGGAAAAACAGCAGCTAAAATGATGTTCTACAGAAGGATTCGCAAAGGAAGACATTTTGTAGAAGATGAGGCTATGAGTGGAATCCACCTGTCAGCTAGCTGGTGGCTCACCACAAGTGGCTCACCGTCCACTATTTGTGGCTGGCCATCCACTTGTGGCCTAGCTGTCTGGCATTTTGGTTTTGTCTTGGTCTTTGTATTTTGGGGTCTTGTTTTGAGTCTTCTGTTTTTAGCAAGTGTACATAGTTGTGTTTAGATTGTTTTTACTTCGTTTTCATTTATCGAGTTGTATGTTGTATTTTGGTCGTTGGTCGGCTCATTATCCGATTAAAAATATTGTTCAAATACAAGCATTCTCAGATTCAAATTCAATTTCATTTTATGCAAGTGTGGTGCTCATGATACAAAAACAATAACTATTTTTTATTATAAAAAAATAAAAAAAATAAAGCTCCGAGGTTTTACTCCGATCATGGTTTTTACCAAAAGGTATTTTTTTGGTATAATTTTTTTTTATACAGCTACGAGGTTTTAATTTTTTTGTACAAAAACAATAGCTGTGTTTGGGTCTTTTTTTAAAAACATTAATGTTTAATTTTTCGTATTTTTTTTTATTTTGTATTTATTTTATATAAAAATAATTTGACAATCCCTATACTAACAACTATCATCAAAATAAACACAATTTTACTTAATCCCCTCACTATCAATCTCCTCCATTCTATCTTTGAAAACAAACGGGGCCTATAGGTCTTGTAAGGTGCTTATCTTTCAATTCATTATAATTGCTGTGTTGTTTTTCGATCAAAAAAAAAAAAAGGTGGTGAGAAAGAACTCTCACCAAAGCTGTGTTTTGTTTCTCGCAAAAAATAATGAGATTTGGTGACAAAAGAAATGGGTTTAATGAACCTTTTCTTAAATACAAAAATTACCCTATGGTGAAAGAAACTAGAAAAATAACTTACTAATATGGAATGTTATTTTGGTGAAATGAAATAAAATAAAATAAAAAATTTCTCTTATTTACTCTATCCAAACAAAATATATGAAAAATTACATTCTCTTATCTTTTATTCATCCAAACACAATGGTAAAAACTCATAATCATTTTCTTTTTTTTTCTCACATAGGTGAGAAAATACAATCATTTCTTTTCTTTTCTTACCTCACGATCCAAACAGAAGTAAAAATTGAGTGTAATGGTGATACTGATGACGTGATATCACTAACAAACAATAAATCCTAAATGGGAGAGAGAACCCCTACTTTCTAGGTGCCACAAATACATTGAATGGTGAATGATGAGAAACTATTGGACGGCAAAACCAATGATCGGTATCACTATTGCATTGAAGATTTTTTCATCCAAACCAAGTGTAAGCACTAGACTCTTGCAACTTAAGAAAGACTTCGATATCGATTCGATTAGAGATAAGTTCTAAAATTTTCTATGTATCCAGTTTAATCAATTGTGATAGAGACCCCCACACATACATAACCCTTACAACCCTCACTCTCATCCCAACTATTCATAATGTGGGGTCCACAGATACATGAGTGGGCCCCACATACACAATAAAGGCCAAGTTCAATTTAAGGGTTATAGAACCGCCAAAAAAGGGGGTCCCAAACATTTCTGTCTGTTTAATAGTTATTCAAAATTCTATTCTAACGTCCACCACTAATTGAAGAAATATTTTGGCTATCTTCCAACTAAGAATGTAGAAAAATGACTAATTGAATTAGTCATAATTAACTAATTAAATATTTAATTACGCAAAAGGGTCTAATAAAACATAAATATAAAAGTAATGTTGCAATGATCATATTTATATAACATATTTGATTTATCATGTAACGTGTCATCATTGTATTAGATACAGACATGAGTATTGAGGCCCATTCAATTAATATAATTATGAAAAATGAAATGGACTACTCGACATATAAATATGACAAGAAAAACAAAAAAAATATCAAAATCTCCTTTATGGGGGACCCTTTGCCTTGTAAAGAAGGGCATTCAACAAGTTGATGTCTTTTGTCTACATCCTATCTATTAATGGATTTTATAATTTATGGGTGAAAATAAATAAATACATCGACCACAATAAGCACAAGACTTTTCAATGAAAGCTATGATCCATTTCAAACGGCTAACAAAAGATGACACATAAATGACAACTTGCTGCTCTTGCTTTTCTTTCGAAATTAGTGATGAAATGAAGGGTCATGTTATGGTTACATATCTTTAAAATGGTGTCATAAATTATAATATTTATAATTAGATCCTTATTAGTCACAATTAAAATAAAATAAAATAAAATAAGAGTTATAATGAAATGTATTTTTACTATATTGAACACCTTTTTAATCATAATTAAAAAAAATTATAAACAATATCATAATGAGTCATAATTAATCATAACTAAAAAAAAAATTCATAACTAGTATCATAATGAGTCATAATTAATACTACAATGAATCGTAATTAAGCCCTAACTAACACCATAATATATCGACATAACTAGGACAAGAATGCTACTATTTAACACTACATTCAAATGCATATGTAAAAATTTATGGGACAATTACTATTTAGTTTAAATTTTTTAAAATAATTTTAAATTAGTGGTAAAGTTTATATACATTAAAAATTAAAGTCTTAAACTTTTTCATAAATTTGTAATTATTTTGTAAAACATTGAGTGATAATTTCTCCTAAAATATATCCAAAAATAGTAATAATATGATAATCTTATATATTTTACTTATAGTAATGATATGTATAGTTATATTTTACTTGTTATTGATATTGGCTAAAAGGTACCATATTGAGACTAGTTAAGTTGTAATTCATAGTTCTTTAAGTACAGCTATTTGGTAGAAATGGTATGTGTTGTGTACTTGTGCAGGTTTGGTGAATATGCAATTTCAAGCCAAAAAGTAGCACACCAACAGGTTCTCCGCTCAAGTAATGGAAATTCGCCACCTCCCAGCCTACTGTACGTGCGGCCAAATGTCACCATACGTGTGGCCAACCACTGCTAGAGCGGCCAACTTCAGCACCCAAACGACAACCAACCTTGGGAAGCATGCGCAGAAATTTCAGTGCGATTTTTCTGAGAATAAAAGGAAGAAAAATAGGCTTTTCTAGGATTCTAAATTTTTGGAGACTGCACTAGAGAGGTTACTGTAGACACCCCATTTTTGACCGTCCTCAAGACTTGGACGTCACCGTTTGAACACTTGGTGATCATCCATGTTCGTGTTCGTTTGGAGTTCCCGGAGGTCTCAGCTCGCGCGCCTTGCCTCAGGATCTCCGAACTTGACCGTTTAGTGTCTGGTTTCACACCAAACACTTGCATCTTGCCTTTGAGAGGCAGGGTAGGGCTTATAGACCATCCCCACCCACCACCGGCAGTGGCTAGAGGCCACCGGCTGGTTTTTGCGGCCGGGAATATTTGTTGCCGGTCAACACTATTTAGTGCCGGCCGGCACTCTTTTTGGCCAAGATGACCTTTTTGACCGGCCGACCACTGTTCATCTGCTTTTGCAGATATTTTAAGACAGCTGTCTTACCTTTTGTTGCCCTCCATACACGTGTATGAAGGGATCTCCCTCTTATGAAGCTTGTCTTGTAAGCTTTACAAGACAAATGCTTCTATATAGGGAAGGGCTTGTCTCTTGGCTGAAGGGGTTAGAGACTTAGGATATTTTGAGAGCTTAGACAGCCATTGTTAAGCTCTGGTTTTAGGGTTTGAGTTGCATACACTTCCTATCTCTCTTTCCCTCCCTTTTATGCTCTAGGTGTTTTGTGTCTTACTATTGCACACAAACACCTAGTGTTTCACCTTTGTCTATCTTTTAAGGTTCTAAAGGACTGATTTTGAAGTTTTGGTGCCGGATTCAAGCTAAGGAAGGCCATTGGAGCACCATTTGTGAAGGGTTTTCAAGGGTGAGAACCTAGTCTCATTTTTCCCCATTTTTGCATTGATTTTCTACCTATCTTAGAGCTGTTTTCATGCTTATTGTATAACACAAAAAAGTTCTGTTTTTTAGTCCTCTTGATTGTTTATTAAGAGTGTTTTGTGGTTTGGGTAAGTTTGAACACCCTTAGGCCTTAAAAGGCCTCATTTTGAGCCATATTGTACTAGCTCCGGGATTTTGGTGTTGGGGTCTCTTCACCACTGAAATCTTGAGGGAGTTCAGTGGTGAAGGTGATGCCTTCAAGTCCCAAGAAGGAGAGGGCCACCCCCACTCCTTGTTGTCCTTGAAAAGGGCATATTTTGGCCTCTTGAGAGAGGCTTATGCTTGAGTATGTGTTGAGCATGTTTAGGCTGTTTTTCATGCTTATATGTCCATAATATAACATGATTTTAAATTGGTTTTGGTACTCCATGCATGCTTAGCATAGTTGCCTTGTAATGCCTTGTTATGCCTTAACATGTCTTAGGTTGTTAGCCTTTGTTGGAGCATGTTTTAGGGTTAGACTTGTGAAGATTTTGTGCATGTTTTGCCATGTTCTAGGTCTGTCCTAGGTTGTTTGGGTCGAATTTGGCATGCATCAAATAGCCCCTTTGCATTTTGGCTTGTTGGCCTTAGGTATGTGCATGTATAGCATAGCATCTTAGCATTAATTTGGTGATTTGGGACCATCCTACATGTCATTTCAGTCCCATTTTCATGCTTATGTGACTGCCTTGCATGCCTCTTTAATGCTTTGAAAGTATGTGTTGCATGCTCCTTGTTTTGGCACTTGTGCATGCCTCTAAATTTGAGCCACTTAGATGCCATCTAAGTAGTCCTTTAGCCTTGTTTTAACATGCTAAAATTCTGTTTTTAGTCCTTTAGTCCATGCCATGTTTGGCCTTGCTAAGTGTAGTTCAATGCCCCATTAGTTTGCTTTGAACGCTTGGACTATTTGTTGCATGTTTGGCTTGATTTTGTTGCTTGGTTTGGCACCATCCTAACATGCATTTCTAGAGCCCATGTTGCATGCTAATTAGTCCATGATTCCCCCTTTCAAAGGTTTGGACCATAACATGTGTATGTGTGCACGTGTGTTTAGCATCCATTTTGGGCATTATTGGATACTGTTTTGGGCCTAACTAGAGCTGCCTAATTCATGTTTAAGTCCATCTTT
>NW_021026887.1:502176-517167 GCF_004153795.1 Camellia sinensis
GGCGTTCTGTCTTTCCCCCGTCATCGACGTACTTGCCAGAAGAGCGCTCTGCCCGCCAGAAGAAATAGCCGTGAGCTAACGGTGTTGAGCATGAACCCACACCTTTCTATTTACTAGTTATTGGATTTTGAGGACACAGATACTGCAAGTATGTAATCAGAAAGTGAACCACCTGCGGGCGACATTCGGTGTATTTTGGATGTGGCGTCTGGCACGCATTTTGAGCATCTGTGAACGCTAGTTTTGTAAATTCTGGTTTGGGTATCGAGTCAGTCTTTTGTTTTGAGTCTGTCTCTTTGTCTTGAGTCAGTCTTTTTGCTTAAGGGTCTGTCTTGTTGTATCGAGTCAGTCCCCTTTGTATATAATACCAGGTGATTCTGGGGTTGTTGCCTCGAACACCGTTTTGTCTTGTAATTATCTGTTTTGGTTTTGAGTCTGTTTCTGCCAAGGGGCCAGTTACACCAACAAATCCGAACGGAACAGCTGCTGCTATCTCAACTTCATGCTCGCTTTCAGCATAAGTGCCAGAGAATTCGTTTGGGCTGACAGTACATCTCGCCTGCTCTCCTGCGCGCCAAACTCATTGTATTAACCTAAGTTTTTCAACAAACAAACCTTTTGAACACTGTGGTGATAAAAACGAAGAGGAAGGAATTCCTCGGGTTTTGCAAAATTTTGATCATTTTGAGAGAAAGAGAGGCGTGCTAAGCCTTTTAATGAATGAAATCATGCTTGTCGGCGTGAGTACTGGGAAGGATCCTGGCCTGATCCAGATTGGTTCCACACTATCTTCGGCGCGAGCGATTTGTCGCTTTCTTAAAAACTTTCAAAAACGAATGTTTTTACGCGACCCTACGAAGACCTGTGTGGAATTGCTCTTGAGATCGTGTAGCCTAGGATCGCTCTCAGCCTCAAGATCCAACCCGTTTGTTTTCCGACTTTGAACCCGTTCAGAATGTTCAGAAAGTTCAACGGACAAACGCCATGAAAGGTCTGTATGGCCAGTTTCGAAACAGCCCTCGAGCAAGAGGCACCAAAGTCGAATCGGAAGGAGTAGATCTCGCCGGAAGAAGCTCGTGGAGTAACCGGGATGGATTCTTCCGCAAATCATTGCAACAGCCGTTCTCTTAGACACAGAGGGGCTTCAATTCAAAAAACCATTTGGCATGGGCTTGTTACACTTTTACCCTTGAGAGGCTCGCTGGGCCGAAAACCCAGAAGGGCGACCCAGGCAAAAGTTAGAGCAAGAGAAAAATACAAAAAAGCAAAAAACACAAAAAAGAAAAGAAAAGAAAAAGAAAAATACAAAAAAAAGAAAAGAAAAAGAAAAATACGAAAAAAAAGAAATGAACAAAAGAAAATGAAAAGAAGCTCGCAAGGTCGAAAACCCGCATTGGGTGCCTTGGCAAAAGTGAGAGCCTAAAAAGTGAAGGTTAAAATACCCGAGTGTACCTTAACTGGAACTACGTGAGGCTTGATTCCCATGTTTGGGATACGTAGGCAACTTCATCATGAAGTCCAGCCCCCAACGCTTTTATAGCGTCTCAGTCCATGCAATGGTTTCGATTTCATCCCAAAGTTTAGTCGCCAACGCTTCCAAGGCGACTGTGTCCATATATTTGTTATGACCGTCTTCGTCATCACTGTGTCCAAGAGCTCGACCACCGCCAATGAAGACTGTTTGCAGACTGCTGCGGCACCATCCCAAACAAGGGGCAACTTTCCGTTGCCGCGAGCCGCCGTGAACCGCCATTCAAACTAGGGGCACTTTCCGTTGCCTCCCACCCCCCTTCAAACCAGGGGCAATTTTCCATTGTCTCCGATCCGAGGTTGCGCATCTCGAAGAGTAAGTCCCATGCTTGTTGAGCATCAGCTGTTTGAAAACTAGTTTTTGAAAATTTTTACTGAGGTTGACTATTTTCTCGAAAACTATCCCATTTTCCAAAACTGGACCATTGTCTTGGACCCAAAAAAAGGAAAATTTTCAGTGCTTACAGCCTGACTCGCATGCTTTTCAAATCAAAAATCGAACGAGTACGTTAATCCGACTCTCATTTTGATCAAAACTGTTTTAGTAGAAAGCACAAACAAAGAATGGTTAAAATGATGAACTAGGGGCACAGTTGTGCCAGGCGTTCTGTCTTTCCCCCGTCATCGACGTACTTGCCAGAAGAGCACTCTACCTGCCAGAAGAAATGGCCGTGAGCTAACGGTGTTGAGCATGAACCCACACCTTTCTTTTTTTTTATCCATCAATCACCCCAGGGAGGGATGAAAAATGAGAGAATGAAGAATAGAGAGGTGTAAGTGGAGAGAAAAGTGAGGAGAAGGGTTTTGAGAGAAAATCCGAGCTCGAGAGTTAAGTGATGTGAGAATCACAAATTAGATAGGGTGGGAAATAATACCCAGATTGGACTGGCTCCTCGTGGTCCGAGGTCCCCCATCTTCGCTAACACGTCTGTGTGTCGTATCTCTTTGATTTGACGGTCTCGTCTCTTGTTTTTAGGTCTTTTCCGAGCGTGTCTCGTTGTGTTTTTGGTCGTGTACCTATATTTGAGTCCTCCCCGCTGTGTTCAGTTGTAGGCTCGATATCCCGGTTTGAAAAACCCTCATTCGATTTCAAAAATCATTTACACTCGGAATGCTGTGCCATTCTCTACATTTGAACGTGTTTCGACTCCAACCGGTTCCATCTTTGAGCTCCGTCTTGTCAGATCAGGCTGTTTATTCGGGGTTTGCCGTGTGCAGAATGAACCGAATGCTGTGTTATGGGCTGTATGCAGATTAATCCCCAATAGAGTAAGGGCTGTGTGTCCAGAATCAGGCAGTGGGTTGCTTGGGTTATTTTGCTGTTGGCTGTTCAGTTATCTGATTATTACAAGTGCAAGTGTTCAATTTTCAGATAACCAATCAATTTCGTTTACATTGAGGTGTAACATGATAGAATGCGATGCAATGCATGAGATATGTAAATGTAACACTTTTTAAGCAAAAATCTATTCATTTCATAATCTTTCAAATGTACAAGTTTTGGAAACAAAAATCTGCCTGCGGCAGTACAAGGTAATCTAATTACCTACCAAAAGGAAAAGTACAAGAAAGAGAAAAATGAGCAAAAATCTGTGTCGAGCACTCCGGGAGAGGGGCCATCAGTCTGTCCTAGTCCTCTTCCTGGACGAGGGTCCAGGAGCATCATCAGCATCGTCGTCAGAGCCCGAGCTAGAACCGCCTCCGGTCTCCTCCTCTGATGACTCTGACTCCGCCTCTGACTCCTCGTCATCATCATCGTCCGGGACTGGAGCTCGCGAGCTACTCCCGACGTGAGTACACCCTCCCCTGGTACGGGGAAATATCCAGCCCTCCTCATCTCTCCCCCAGGCAGGGACAGAAGGCCCAGCTGGAGCACCTCCTGCCATGGGAATCTGGAAAGGAGGCTAAAAAAGTACATAAAAGGCAAATGCATCAGTATACTGTAGACAGTTTATCAGTGCAGAATGCAATGCCGAGTACAGTGTATGAATGTCGTGAGCAGTTTAACAGTGCAGAATGTAGTGTATGAGTACAGTATGAGAATGCCGTGAGCAGTTTATCATCGCAGAGTACGGTGCAGAATGCAGTGTATGCAGTGTGTCAGATACTGTGAGATCAGTGTATCAGGTGTTATGCCGTGCATCAAACTATGTGAAGCAGTGTATGAATGGTTTGAGGCCAGTGTCAAAAGGACATACCGGTATGCTGTAGAGCGCTAGGAGGTCAAAAGTCCGCTGAAACATCCCCATCATCGAGGCATTCATCGCCAATGACTGACGGGTATACCCAGAAGAAGCCTGCAGAAGTGTCAGATGCATCAATATTTTGTGGAATATCAAATAAACTGAATTGAAATGACTAAACAAAATGCAGTAATACGTACCGGTGGTAAGTCGGGGACGTCGATGAACTCGTGACCAGCCGGTGGAAGGGCGAAGGGGATCTGATAGGTCGACCCACCCTGCCCCTGGAAAGTCAGTACAACGGGCAGGGCAGGCCAGCCAGCTCCCCGTCCTCCCTGCACTCTGCCCCTGCCACGGACCCGGGCTCTCCTCGTAGCCCCTACTCCAACTCCCGCTCCGGCCCCAGCTGCTGATGCCACAGGCCTGGCCCCCTCTGCTCGACGGCCACTCAGGGGTCGCATCAGGTATGTCCGCACATACTCCCCATAGTCGCCGGTGCCTCGGAAGCCGGCCTCCTCCCAGCCAATGGTGTAGTCGTCCATCTGCTCACTGGTGAGCCCCTCGGTCTCTCTCATATCCGCAGGAGGGTGAACCGGGACTATCTGTTCAGGTAACCCCAGGGTCTGGCGTAGAAAACGCTCCCCCAGGTACCAAGCCCGACAGACCGGGCCCTCAAGCAAGATCCGGAAACGCGAGGTCTCCTCCGCACCAGCGAACCGATCCCGCATCGCCGCCGGCAAGGGAGCCCACGGCCGCCATGTGATCTGAAAGTGACAGACAGTTTGTTATCTACTGTTTTGGAAATATACAATGGAAAAGCGAAGCCTAAATAAATTGAAAGTAAAACATACCTCCGCGGGTGTGATGGTGTCAAAGTATTGGCGGAAGAAGCCGAATGTCTCCCGTGGTCATTCAAACCGTCGCACTGTTTTGTGCATTTCAAACCGTCGCACTGTTTTGTGCATTTCAAACCGTCGCACTGTTTTGTGCATTTCAAACCGTCGCACTGTTTTGTGCATTTCAAACCGTCGCACTGTTTTGTGCATTTCAAACCGTCGCACTGTTTTGTGCATTTCAAACCGTCGCACTGTTTTGTGCATTTCAAACCGTCGCACTGTTTTGTGCATTTCAAACCGTCGCACTGTTTTGTGCATTTCAAACCGTCGCACTGTTTTGTGCATTTCAAACCGTCGCACTGTTTTGTGCATTTCAAACCGTCGCACTGTTTTGTGCATTTCAAACCGTCGCACTGTTTTGTGCATTTCAAACCGTCGCACTGTTTTGTGCATTTCAAACCGTCGCACTGTTTTGTGCATTTCAAACCGTCGCACTGTTTTGTGCATTTCAAACCGTCGCACTGTTTTGTGCATTTCAAACCGTCGCACTGTTTTGTGCATTTCAAACCGTCGCACTGTTTTGTGCATTTCAAACCGTCGCACTGTTTTGTGCATTTCAAACCGTCGCACTGTTTTGTGCATTTCAAACCGTCGCACTGTTTTGTGCATTTCAAACCGTCGCACTGTTTTGTGCATTTCAAACCGTCGCACTGTTTTGTGCATTTCAAACCGTCGCACTGTTTTGTGCATTTCAAACCGTCGCACTGTTTTGTGCATTTCAAACCGTCGCACTGTTTTGTGCATTTCAAACCGTCGCACTGTTTTGTGCATTTCAAACCGTCGCACTGTTTTGTGCATTTCAAACCGTCGCACTGTTTTGTGCATTTCAAACCGTCGCACTGTTTTGTGCATTTCAAACCGTCGCACTGTTTTGTGCATTTCAAACCGTCGCACTGTTTTGTGCATTTCAAACCGTCGCACTGTTTTGTGCATTTCAAACCGTCGCACTGTTTTGTGCATTTCAAAATTGTTCGCGCTGTTCTGCGCAGTGTACCTCCCAAGCCCGCCTGTAACCTCCAAGTAGCTGGCCGCTGCCGCGGGAAGCCGAGCTCATGTATCCATAGAGGGTGGCCAGAGCTGCGCCGCCCCAGTCATAGTGCAAAATGTCCCGGACGTCCACCAGTGCGCTGAGAAGACAGAGAGGCACGGTGTTCGCCCGGTCGGCGAAGATGGTAGTCCCGAACAGGAACATGAGGAAGCCGCGAGCATACCTCTCCACGTCCTCCGGGGTCATCTCCGCCTCCTCCTCCAACACAGGCTGGACTCGAAACTGGACCTCGAACCAGGAGTATCGGACGAAACCTAACCTGGACGAGCAAGGGGTGGCGCCTCCCCCAGCAGATGGACCTGAGCGGCGGTCCACTCATCCATGTCGATGTCGAATGGGATCGGATCCCCCCTACCCCGATGCCAGTGAGCATCGAGAAATCGCAAGGGGTCATCGTCATGTCCCCTGCAGTAGAAAAGTGAAAAGAATCAGTGGTGTCCCACCATCTCTCCGCCAGAGCGGCAAGGAGAGGTCTGCAAGTGGAGAGCCTAAAGAGTCCTCGGCAGAAGGCGCCGAAACCCGCTCGATCCACGATGCGTCGGACTGCATCAGGGAGCTCATCGTACCACTCCCGAGCGCCAGTATTCCCATACCCGCGGATGGTATGGGAACCCTCCTGTAAACAGAAAATAACAATTGCAAGACAACATTCAAAATGCAGCTTTGAAAAAGCAGATAAAGCATGTGTGCAAATTTAACAGATTCAGGCAAATACCGAGTGCCGGTGTGCTTACAGTGAAATACGTGTGATGTGTCAGCGTGTTTGGGTGTGTCAGAACAGATATAGCATTGTATGCTAATTTAACAAATTCAGACAAATACCGGGTACCGGTGTGTTTGCAGTGAAATACAGTGAGTGCAGTATGTTTGAGTGATTCGGGGCTAGTGCAGTGTGTGTGCATGTGTCAGTCTTAAGCAGATATCAGTTGTATGTATGTTTACAGTCAACTACGGTCTATAGCATATCAGTTTTCAGCAGTTAAAGAATACAACTAGCTATGACAGTTTTTGTATCCTACATTGCGGAAAGTAAAGCAGAAGACAAAGAATTACCTCGGAAGTGCCGAATGAAAGGTGGGAGGTAGGCTCGCGCAGTAGTAGCTCAGGCGCCACATGCCTCTCGAAGCTCCGGAACTGACGCAGGCCGTCGGGGGGCAGAACATGGATCGCCGGTCGGTAGGTCGCCGGGTCGAACGGGCGCTCGCTCAGTGGTAGGAGCTCGACCCCGGGATCCATCTCGTGGTCCGGGGGAGTCCCGCCACGTGGAATGTCGTCCGCCATATCAGAAATGATGAGAAAATGGCCGGAGGAAGGAAAACCGGGCCGGAATGCGAAGAGTCAACCGAAAAGTCAACTCCCGAGAGGGTCGGAACTGGCCGGAAAGGCCAGAATGTGAAAAGGCACGAAAATGAAGAGGGAAGCAAGCGGAACAAACCCCGAAAAGGCAAGAACGCCAAACGAGGCACCGAAACAAGAATGTGAACGGTGGAAAATGTCCGAAACGCGAAGAAAATCGCGAATCCGACGACGAAACGGGCGTAGAACGCAAAGAAACGGGCGAAAAATGAGAGAGAAATACTCTAGAGAGAGAAGGTTAGAGTTTTCGGCGGAGGAGGAATGAGGAAATAGGGTTTGAAACCCTATTTTAAAACACCCGAAGTGAAAAGTCGAAACTGCCCCGATTTAGCAACTGTTTGCCGATCGGCAATGTTTTGTGCCGGCCGGCACTTTTTTGTGCCGATGGATTTATTTTTCAGCCGGTGGACAGCCGGTGGCCTCCCCTACCGGCCGGTGATGTTCCCACAGCCTTGTTTAGGCCATATGAGGAGTTTTTGGTCCTCATAGCTCAAGAAGGTGCAAGAAAGTACATTTCCGATGCTCAACCGGCCTCCGTTTTGACCTCGGGTCGTGTCTGCTGTGCGTGGCACTCCAATTCATACAAGGTGTATCCTTTTCGTATCCTTTTTTGACTTTTACAAAGGTCCAAAAGTTGCCCCATGTGTATCGCATATCGTCGCACTGTTTTGTGCATTTCAAACTGTCGCACTGTTTTGTGCATTTCAAATCGCGCTGTTTAGCGTATCGCACTGTTTCGTGCATTTCAAACTGTCGCACTGTTTTGTGCATTTCAAATCGCGCTGTTTTGCGCATCGCACTGTTTTGTGCACCTCACTTGCATCTTGCATGCATCCTGTCGCGCTATCTTGCGCACCTCACTTGTACTTGTTAGTACATTGCATTGTTTTGAACACAAACCGGCTTCGCGTAGCGTATAAGTCCAATTGTCAAAATCTTTTTCGCATCTTGTGAGGCATACGTGTCTCATTTGTATCATCTTACATTCCGTATGGCACGCGTGTCGCACTTGCATCATGTGCATCTCAAAAAAACAAAAAAACAACAACAACAAAAAAAAAAAAACAATCATAGTGCGTTGTCATGCATTTCCATTGTAGCTTGCATGCATCCATTGCATTTTTCCCAGTAGTCGCATCGCACTGCATTGTCATGCATTTTTGTAAACATCCATCCCATTGCATATTTGTACATATTGCATTGTAGATTGCATGCATTCATTCCATCGCCTTCCGCCTATGGCCTGCGCCCTTCCAGGTTGAGCTTGGTCCAGTATGTGCCCTTACTTTTCATGTTAAAACACAATTCTGCATGTGTATCGCGCCGATTCCACGCTGATATGTTGGTTGAGGGTTGCGGCACCTTTTCTGTGTTACACATGGCTTGTATGTGTACATACCTTTCCTAGGCAAGATTTGGTTTGGCCTGCGTGCCATATCCATTGCCATCTTCCTAGCATATCCATACATATTACATTGTAGTGTAATTTTTGCATCCGGCATTAGGATCATAGTCCTTTCTCCAGCGGGTCGTTTCCCCACTTATGTCAATTCCACCCAATACTTGTTCTTGCGTCTGTCTACAATGCTCATAGTTCAGTTGACCGTTCTATGGTAGACAGACTTGTTACCTCCATCAATCTATTTGACATAGGTGTGGTTTCGAACCGCTCGTGATTGGACATTTATATATATATATATATGTCACGCCCCAAAATTCGAGACCACAAGAGTAATATATAAAGTACAACTCAAACAAAAGAGATAACCACAATATTTTAATGTACACACATAAGTAGCGTTATAACATAGATAACTGATTTGAGTTCCACTAAAGGTTTACAAAATACTGTCAAACCAAAAGGTAAAAAGGGAGCGAAAACAAGAACAAACTACTAGTTCAAATTTTTCAAGTGAACCACGGCTCTAAAACTTCATCTTGATTGTCTTCGGGATAACCTTCCCCATTGTAAGCTGCTTGTTCACTTGGCATAACACGCCATGAGCTTGGAATGCCCAGTAAAAACACACACATCCCTATATCTTCTATCAATCAATCAACCATACACAAAACAAATTAGGTAACATAACATATTTACGTTAAGGTTTTATGAATTAGTAGTTAGACTAGGCATGTAGAACCCCCCCCTCCCCAAAGAGATCCTTCTACCTAATCACAAGATTAAACACCGGACTACTCAGAACTCCCCCTTTTGCTGCTTTGCAGACCTTACCACCCATGCCCACCTCCCGGTTATTTACCGGTCAGCGACATCGATGGACCTCAAAAGGGACGGCCAAACAAGTGGGCTCGCTTACACATTAAAATAAAATAAAATAAGAGTTATAATGAAATGTATTTTTACTATATTGAACACCTTTTTAATCATAATTAAAAAAAATTATAAACAATATCATAATGAGTCATAATTAATCATAACTAAAAAAAAATTCATAAATAGTATCATAATGAGTCATAATGAATCATAACAAAAAAAAAAATGCCATAAATAGTATCATAGTGAGTCATAATTAATACTACAATGAATCATGATTAAGTCATAATTAATATTTTAATATATCGACAAAACTAGGACAAATGATACAAATTCCAAATTTCCATGAAAGTTATCGAACAGAATGCTACTATTTAACACTACATTCAAATGCATATGTAAAAATTTATGGGACAATTACTATTTAGTTTAAATTTTTTAAAATAATTTTAAATTAGTGGTAAAGTTTATATACATTAAAAATTAAAGTCTTAAACTTTTTCATAAATTTGTAATTATTTTGTAAAACATTGAGTGATAATTTCTCCTAAAATATATCCAAAAATAGTAATAATATGATAATCTTATATATTTTACTTATAGTAATGATATGTATAGTTATATTTTACTTGTTATTGATATTGGCTAAAAGGTACCATATTGAGACTAGTTAAGTTGTAATTCATAGTTCTTTAAGTACAGCTATTTGGTAGAAATGGTATGTGTTGTGTACTTGTGCAGGTTTGGTGAATATGCAATTTCAAGCCAAAAAGTAGCACACCAACAGGTTCTCCGCTCAAGTAATGGAAATTCGCCACCTCCCAGCCTACTGTACGTGCGGCCAAATGTCACCATACGTGTGGCCAACCACTGCTAGAGCGGCCAACTTCAGCACCCAAACGACAACCAACCTTGGGAAGCATGCGCAGAAATTTCAGTGCGATTTTTCTGAGAATAAAAGGAAGAAAAATAGGCTTTTCTAGGATTCTAAATTTTTGGAGACTGCACTAGAGAGGTTACTGTAGACACCCCATTTTTGACCGTCCTCAAGACTTGGACGTCACCGTTTGAACACTTGGTGATCATCCATGTTCGTGTTCGTTTGGAGTTCCCGGAGGTCTCAGCTCGCGCGCCTTGCCTCAGGATCTCCGAACTTGACCGTTTAGTGTCTGGTTTCACACCAAACACTTGCATCTTGCCTTTGAGAGGCAGGGTAGGGCTTGTAGACCATCCCCACCCACCACCGGCAGTGGCTAGAGGCCACCGGCTGGTTTTTGCTGCCACCGGCAATGTATATTGCCGGCCGGCAATATTTGTTGCCGGTCAGCACTATTTAGTGCCGGTCGGCACTCTTTTTGGCCAAGATGACCTTTTTGACCGGCCGACCACTGTTCATTTGCTTTTGCAGATATTTTTAGACAGCTGTCTTACCTTTTGCTGCCCTCCATACACGTGTATGGAGGGATCTCCCTCTTATGAAGCTTGTCTTGTAAGCTTTACAAGACAAATGCTTCTATATAGGGGGGGGCTTGTCTCTTGGCTGAAGGGGTTAGAGACTTAGGATATTTTGAGAGCTTAGACAGCCATTGTTAAGCTCTGGTTTTAGGGTTTGAGTTGCATACACTTCCTATCTCTCTTTCCCTCCCTTTTATGCTCTAGGTGTTTTGTGTCTTACTATTGCACACAAACACCTAGTGTTTCACCTTTGTCTAGCTTTTAAGGTTCTAAAGGACTGATTTTGAAGTTTTGGTGCTGGATTCAAGCTAAGGAAGGCCATTGGAGCACCATTTGTGAAGGGGTCTTCAAGGGTGAGAACCTGGTCTCATTTTTCTCCATTTTTGCATTGATTTTCTACCTATCTTAGAGCTGTTTTCGTGCTTATTGTATAACACAAAAAAGTTCTATTTTTTAGTCCTCTTGATTGTTTATTAAGAGTGTTTTGTGGTTTGGGTAAGTTTGAACACCCTTAGGCCTTAAAAGGCCTTATTTTGAGCCATATTGTACTAGCTCCGGGATTTTGGTGTTGGGGTCTCTTCACCACTGAAATCTTGAGGGATTTCAGTGGTGAAGGTGATGCCTTCAAGTCCCAAGAAGGAGAGGGCCACCCCCTCTCCTTGTTGTCCTTGAAAAGGGCATATTTTGGCCTCTTGAGAGAGCCTTATGCTTGAGTATGTGTTGAGCATGTTTAGGCTGTTTTTCATGCTTATATGTCCATAATATAACATGATTTTAAATTGGTTTTGGTACTCCATGCATGCTTAGCATAGTTGCCTTGTAATGCCTTGTTATGCCTTAACATGTCTTAGGTTGTTAGCCTTTGTTGGAGCATGTTTTAGGCTTAGACTTGTGAAGATTTTGTGCATGTTTTGCCATGTTCTAGGTCTGTCCTAGGTTGTTTGGGTCGAATTTGACATGCATCATATAGCCCCTTTGTATTTAGGCTTGTTGGCCTTGAGCATATGAATGTGTAGCATGGCATCTTTGCATTGTTTTGGTGATTTGGGACCACCCTATAAGCTATTTCAGTCCCATTTTCATGCTTGCTTGATTGCCTTGCATGCCTCTTTGATGCTTTGGAAGCATGTGTTGCATGCTCCTTGTTTTGACCATTTGTGCATGCCTTTGTTTTGAGCCGTTTAGATGCCATCTAAGTGGTCTTTTGGGCCTTATGTTATGTCCTAAAACTCTGTTTTTGGTCAATGAGTTCATGCCATGTTTGGTCTTGCTAAGTGTAGTCCAGAAACTGGCGTGCTCTTCCTAAGCAAGCTGGTAATTAACTACCTATATATATCCCCATCTAGATATATATACGGCAAAGAAATACATTAATTTGTATTTCTTAAAACAATTCAAACTTTTTATTTTTTAAAGAAACTTGAAAAAGTTCTTCAAACTGTCGAACCTGATAAGCAACCTGATAACCCAGCCACACAAGCCACTCAAGCAGCCACTCAAGCTACAGTTTCAGCACAGAAGGCTTCAGCTTATATCAGTGCATTCTAGAGTATTCTTGAGGTAGTTAGTTTGTTAGGAAGGTAGTTAGTTTGTTAGGCCTTAACCACAAGTAGTTAATTGTTGGTTAGGTAGTTGTGGTCATTATCTCTTGTTATATATACATAGACCATCTTTGTATTTTGTGTGTAAGTGAATAATATCAAGAACTCCATTTCTCTTTATGGTATCAGAGCCATAGGCTCCTACGAGCACTGCTCTTCAATGGCTTCTTCCATCACCATAGGTGTCCCAGAAAGTATACCAGAGTCTTCTTTGGGCCATCATGCATGGAAATGCGTGATTGGTGGTCCGAGAATTGAGGCACATGCCCCTTTGAGTCATTATCTTGATAAGGGACATGGTTGGTGCATATATGTCTTGAATTGTGCTGCCATGCTTTGCCTTGCCCTCTGTTGCTGTCATTTGCAGATTCTGCAGGAACACTCTGCCGACCGGCAGTGTAAGGTGCCGACCGGCAACAATTCCTCTGCCGACAGCTTCATTTTGTGCCGATGGCCACACACCACTGCCGGTGGTAATTCCACTCAGCCGGTGGCACTCCCCAGTGTCCAGGGATGCAGTCCTGAGGTTTTGACAGCCTCTAGAGGAGTGAATGAAGGAAAACAGAGGCAGCCTATGTATGGCGGCGCGTTTCCCGAGGCATTTTTCCTGTTTTCTTAGTTCTAATTAATTTGTTAATTAATTAGGCAATTTGTAATATTAATTAGCTTGCGTAGTTAATTAATTTCTAATATTTATTTGGTCTCTCCGAGTGAGGGCAAATCTGTAATAAGTGTGTGTGGGTAGTGTGTATGTCTTCCAATCCCCACTTCTTTCTTCCCTTTTACTTACCTGCTTTGATGGTTAGTATTAGGGCACGTTTAAATTAGCATACCTTATGCTATGCATGCGTGCATCCATGCATTTGTGTTACATGCATTAGGCTCGGTACATCACGCTAACTGCATTTGTACTTCAATTAAAAAATCGAATATGTGATAGTTGATCGCATTTCATATGCCATGCTTAGATTAGCCGAGCCTATCTAATTGCATCCTGTATGTGTTGCATTAGGCAATTTGACATGAACTAGGACACTCATGTTTGCTAACTAGTTTACTGTTTTGGCACGGAGTACAATGTAAGTATTTACGCTTTAGCATCCCGCATGCGTGTGAGTGTTGCCATGACAGTATGCCTGCCATGCGGCTAAGTGCTTATATGTTAAAACTGTTTGAATGCCTGTGGGTGAAGGTTGGATTGTTTGAGTTGGGAAAACTCATTGAAATTCGTGTTTTAGCCTACTTGCGAGTAGCAAATTCCAAAGCATTTTCAAAACAAACGGATATGCAATGTTCCTTTCCAAATTAGGCAATCTAGTCTATACTTGTTTGCTGCGCGCATAACATAGTAATTCTAGGCTAATAAATGGAATAAGAACACGTAACGTTTTCAAAACAGAATATCATGGTTAGTAGAGGCCGGTCTTCGGACCGGGCGAAAGGGGGTGCTCATAGCTGACCTTCCCCGATCGTACCCAAGCTCCCGAGCCGAGACAACTCCGGTGATGACGGACATGTGGCCTTCGGCACCGAGTCAGGGTTTCCTAAATTCCCCCATTTTAAAATATTTAGGTGGCGACTCTGTATCTGGCAAAGCAGTCCATGTTTGGCACTACTTTTTCAAAAATCTGTTTCTCAAAACGATTTGCCAGATTTGGACTCTTTGGTTCAGATTAAGAACCGCGACAACAAAAATCGCGAGTCCGAACTGTAGCAGCGAGGTCCCCCTCCGCGAGACTTGTTACAGTTACGAACTAAGGCAAGCAACTTTTGATCATCCATGGACGCTATCATCGCTACCATCATCATCTCATCTTCTCCCATCTCTTACTACAAGAATTAACACTTTTGCCGACCAAAAAATTAGTCGTTAAAAGCCTATTTTTGGTCGGCAAAAGTTATCCGCGACCAATTTTTTTGGTCGCTACTTTGGTTGCCAATTGAGGGTCAACAAAAGTAATTCGCGACCAAAATTTTGATTGGTCGGGAAAAGTCGGATTTGCCGACTAAATTTTTGGTCGCTAAATATATCATTACCGCGACTAATTCATTTAGTCGCTAAAACACTTTCGTCGCGAAAAGTGATATTTTCCCGACCAAATATCTTAGTTGCCAATTGACACATTTCGCGACCAAAAAGTTTGGTCGTCAATTATCACATTCAACAACCAAAAACTTTGGTCGCCAATTGTGACATTCCACGACTAAAAAATTTTGGTCGCCAATTGTGACATTCCACGACCAAAAATTTTAGTCGCTAATTGTCACATTCTGCGACCAAATTATTTGGTCGCCAATTGTCACATTTCGCGACCAAAAGAAATGTTTGCGCAACTAAAACTTTAGTCGGCAATAGACCTATTCGCGACCAAATCCTTTAATTGCCAAAATTAATAATTTTAACGACTAATTATTTAGTCGCCAAATGTGCTTGGTGATACACCGACTACTTTATTTAGTCGGCAAAAGTATAACTTACTGGGGCACAAGTGCCCTTACTAGTTTTGGGGCTTTGATTAGCAAAAGCTATTAGGAATTTGAAACAAAAGTACAACATTTCACACTCTCAGTTGCCATGGAATGCAAAAGATCGGAACATTTCCTCATCAATCATAAACATTACAAGACAACTTTATTTCTTTACAAT
>NW_021026887.1:527723-551077 GCF_004153795.1 Camellia sinensis
TGGGTATGGCTGAAGAGTGGTTGGCTGGATTAAACCAACTTTTGTTACTCTTCAGCCAAAGTAAGGGTATGGCTGAAGACGTGGTTGGCTGGATTAAACCAACTTTTGTTACTCTTCAGCCAAAGTAAGGGTATGGCTGAAGAAGTGGTTGGCTGGATTAAACCAACTTTTATTACTCTTCAGCCGAAGTAAGGTTATGGGCTGAAGAAGTGGTTGGCTGGATTAAACCAACTTTTATTACTCTTCAGCCGAAGTAAGGATATGGCTGAAGAGTGGTTGGCTGGATTAAACTGACTCTTTGTACTCTTCAGCCGAAGTAAGGGTTTGGGCAGAAGAAGTGGTTGGCTGGATTAAACCAACTTTTATTACTCTTCAGCCGAAGTAAGGATATGGCTGAAGAGTGGTTGGCTGGATTAAACCAACTTTTTGTACTCTTCAGTCGAAGTAAGGGTTTGGGCTAAAGAAGTGATTGGATTAAACCAACTCTTTGTACTCTTCAGCCGAAGTAAAGGTTTGGGCTGAAGAAGTGGTTGGCTGGATTAAACCAACTTTTATTACTCTTCAGCCGAAGTAAGGATATGGCTGAAGAGTGGTTGGTTGGATTAAACCAACTCTTTGTACTCTTCAGCCGAAGTAAGGGTTTGGGCTGAAGAAGTGGTTGGTGGGATTAAACCAACTCTTTGTACTCTTCAGCGGAAGTAAGGGTTTGGGCTGAAGAAGTGGTTGGCTGGATTAAACCAACTCTTTGTACTCTTCAGCCGAAGTAAGGGTTTGGGCTGAAGAAGTGGTTGGCTGGATTAAACCAACTTTTATTACTCTTCAGCCGAAGTAAGGATATGGCTGAAGAGTGGTTGGCTGGATTAAACCAACTCTTTGTACTCTTCAGCCGAAGTAAGGGTTTGGAATTTAACTAACATATACTCAATCAATTCGGTTTCCAATTTCAGTCAGTCAGTTCAGTACTTTAATCAGTTCAATTATCAGTCATAATCAATTCAGTTTAACGGTAATCGATGGTTATCGATAATCAATCAGTCATAAGTCGGTAAACAGTATGAGGGTTGTTACAAGACGCTTCAAGGAATTGCTTCTGAAGATCGGCTGCATACTCCGCCAGTGAGGCCGGAATAAAATACTGAGGAGCATTGTAGACCTCTATGTTGGGACCGCAACCGAGCTGCTCCATGACACCCCTCCAGCCGCACTTGAAGAACAAGTCCTTCGCAGCTTCACACTGCTGGATATATGCAGCTTCGCCTGCCTTGAAGCCCTTCAGCTCGGCATCTTCAGCTTTCTTCTTCAAAACTTTTATTTCGGCGTCCTTAACACCCTCAAGTTTCGCCAGTTCCCGCAAATACTTGTCTTTCATCTCGGTTAGCGCTCTTTGTTTGTCGGTATCAGCCGAGGTAACTAGTCCGGTTAGACGAGTTATCTCGGCCTCCAGCTCCGCCGTCCTCTGTTGGGATTGATTTAGTTCGGCAGTCTTGGCTTCGGCTTCCGCCATGGCTTGCCTAGTTGTTTTCCTTAGCTCCAACACTCGCTCGTGAGTGATATTGTTTTTCTGAATGACCTGCAAAAGAATTGTTTCTTTTTAACTGAGCTAAAACTTGGAAGAATTAGAAAGATCGAAAAAACCTACTTACCAGAATCATTGATTTCATTGAAGACCGGATGGACTTCAGTTCGGTGTTCAGTTGGTTGTGGTGGTGCTCCATGTCTTTTGGAAGACACACACTCTTGGCCAGATTGAAGGCCAGTACGTGATCCTTCTCTGCGACCACCGAGTCGGTGTCCTGGATATCTCGGTTCTGAAAAGTGAGCTTGGGTGCCCACTTGGCAGTGCTAGATTGGTCGGATCGCTCCGGCTGAGGGCTCGGTGGAAGGCTTGGTGGCGGAAGAATGGTCTCATCTTCGTCCACAAGGCGCTGCTCGGTTTGGCTAGTCCGGGCACGCTTGTTCGCCCGAGATGATGAAGGCTGTTGGGATGGTAGGGCCACCACGGCTTCTTGTGTTTGGCTTGGTGGTGGTACCTCGGCCCTGTTTGTCTCGGTCAAGAGGGCCCTGACTCTGTTTCTCTTGGCCATTTCTTCTTCAGCGGTCAGTGGGATTAGTCTAATTTGTGGCAAGGTTGGGTCCAGTTCGGGGGCCTCCTCTAGCAGAAAGTCGGTCACTCTCGCCTTTCGGCGGCCGCTGTATTTGTATGTCGGTTCAAAATTTAACAGCTTGGCCCAACTTCGTTCTGGATACCGTAGTGCGGCGCGGAGAGTGCCTAGATTGGGGTAGCTGTAAAGTGATTGAAGATGGGCTGAATCTTCATAAAGAAGACAAACTGTTAGTTCGGTTCAGGAGCAGGTAACCGAAATAAAGTAAAGCATACCAAAAACCGAAGTAATTATACCAGGTTCTCTTTTATTCCAGTTTATATTTCGGCCAGGGATCTGGGCTTGCTGGTCTTCAAAATTGCCAGACACCCAGAAAAAGTCATCATCATTCAAGTCTTTGTCCGGTGTGTCTTTTATTATTTTTTCTCGGCGGCGGCGTATTCTAAGATAGTAAACCTAGCCATCTTCTTTTGACCCTATGGAGTACTGGTGGAAGATTTCGGCTAAACCAAGGTTAATGCCAGCTTGGCGGTTTAGCTCGGCTATGCCCATTATTATGCGGTATGAGTTGGTGGAAAGCTGGGTTGGGAATATTCTCGTTTGCCTAAGGAATTCACAAATTAAGGGTTGGACTGGAAATCTTAGTCCGGTAAAAAGGTCATCTATTTCGACATCCAGCTCGGCATCAACCCGAAGTCCGGTTTCAGACGGAATTACAGTCTGAGTTGGGAGCTCGGTCTTGGCCTGGAGCTCGGTTTCAGTAGGTTGCTCAATGGTCAGATCTTCTACCACAGGCTTTGCCCGAACTGATTGGTTAGCTGGAACATTGTCAACCGGAGTGTCAGCTGGCTCATTCTCTTCATCGTCATCGTCAGACGCTTCAAGGAATTGCTTCTGAAGAATGGCTGCATACTCTGCCAGTGAGGCCGGAATAAAATATTGAGGAGCATTGAAGACCTCGGTGTCGGGACTGCAACCGAGCTGCTCTACGGCACCCCTCCAGCCGCACTTGAAGAACAAGTCCTTCGCAGCTTCACACTGCTGGATGTATGCAGCTTCGCCTTCCTTGAAGCCCTTCTGCTCGGCATCTTCAGCTTTCTTCAGTCATTTCATTGAGTCAATTGTTTTGGAGTACTAAAAAAGGAAGAAACTCAAAATGCTTAAACCTTGGATCTTGCTATCGGTAAAGATGTAGAAAATTTCTTGCGACCTTAAATCTCTTTTTATTGGCAATGCTATCTGACACATTTGTACCTATGTTGTTGCAATCAACTGCGCCTTCCTCTAAACAGTTTATCCATGCATTTTTTTAGGCCAATAATGTTGCAACTTTGTCATTTCTTTTGCATGAAGTGAAGTTGATTTGTTCACACCAGATGTGCACTTGGATTTTAGGGTTGGGTTTCACAATTGGCTAAATCATTGCAGGACACAAGTTTAAATTTGGTACAACAATTGGAAGGACAATGCATAAATCTTGATATACTATTTGAAATCTATAGGTGTTCAAAAACAAAACCAAGACAATTTTATTATGTATCATGATGAAATATTTTCAGATAGTAAAATATTAGGGCTTACTCAAAGAGTATACATGAATGAACAAACAAAAAACCTCAACCACAAATAAGTGGCAATTATACAACAAAAGCTTAAAATCAATCGAAAAAATACATATATGTTTCAGCCATAGAAAATATTGTTTCACATTCTATTCATAATTCAATTAATTGTCCTTAATAGTTATACTCATCTACAGGTAGTTATGAAGGGGGCATGCTCAGTATCAAAATGAGAGAATGTAATTAGAACAAACTATGTGGGATACCAGGCTTGTGGCTTTTAGATTTTCTGGAAAATTAACTCCAACATATATTTCTTCATCTACTATTAGTAATTCTCTCTTTAATTCATAACATAGTAGTCCTTGTTGTACTAACATTACATTACTTATTTCTAAACCTCTGGACTCCAGGTGTTACTTTTTTCATCAAAGATATCTAAAACCATTTTTCTTTGGATATAGATATGAATATGACAGTAATGGAGGGGATGAGCATAACACTACCTATCTAGTAGCTACTTCAAGTAGATCAGTGTGCTTACAAACAGACGAAAATGTCCGAATCTTTTGGGATAGCATTTGGTCTTAGGATTTACTCACCTTGCACTATTTTCTTTTCTCTTTTCTTAAATTTTTTTTGAATTTTCTCTTTTTCCTTAGTAGTGAATTATGTTTTTTTTACTTGATGACTTGCATCTTAATATGAAGTGACAAACCTTTTGGTTGTAAACTATAATAGAATAACCAATAAGAAGGATTTTCCAAAGTACATTTGATTTGATCAAAGGTAGGAGTGGCCTTTTGGGTTAAGGCTAATTTGGAGATCATTGATAATTTTTTTGTGATGATGCTCTGTTTTTGGGGCGTAGTTGAGAAGTTGCGTACATTTGATCAAAATATGTATTTTTAAAGTATGTTGAAACAGAGCACTTTGCTCGAGCGCAACATTGGTTGCTCGAGCGAACCACTTGGTTTGCAAAAGTACTGGATGGTCCAAATCTAGGCTCGATGTTTGCTCGAGCCAAGGTGTAAGGTAAAGGCAGTCACTCCAGCGGTGACTTGGTCACTTAAGCCAACTTCAATTGTATGGAAAAATGTTGGATGCATGAAATGTGCACTCCAGCAATGGATTGTTCGCTCGAGCGGTGAAGCAAAATTCTGGAGATTCCATAACAAAGTTGAGCTTCAAAGCTTGTAATTTCAAATCAATTTCTTGCATGTCTTGACAAAACTTTGGAAACACTTACAATATCTTCCAAGAACATGAATACAAAGCCAATTTGCAAAAATCAAAGCTCAATATCCCAAGAATTCAAACTCAAATGTTCATGCATGCATCAATTGTTTCCCTACTATTTTCCAAAGCTTCAAAAACATGCAATTCATTTTCAAAACTTTGTAATTCATGGAATTAAACATGAATTATGCTCCAAAAATGGTGAAACTCAACAAAACTATGCATGAACGTATGAATTAACTCTAAAATCAACAATCTTAGCTCAATTCTTGTACTTAATCTTATAGTCTTTAAGTAATCACTAAATAGATTACTCAAATTCATGAATTAGGGTATAAAAGCTTACCTAAGGTCTTCAATTGAGCTCAATTTAGCAAATTCTTGAGTTGTGATTCATAATCCTTCAAACTCCTTACTTAATCTTCAAGTTTTTAGCTTCCCCTCTATAGCGATCTTGGGTTTTCCCTCCTTTGTTTATTGTATTCCAGACTCGGTTCCGTGGATGATGGTTGTTGTCGATATTGTATTTCCGCCCTTTAGCTCTTTGAGTTTGAGTTTAGAAATGTCTTGGGCGTGTGTTGAACTGGTTGGTTGAGCTTTGGTTCCTATTCTTGTTGCCCAGATTTTTGGTGATCCGCTCGAGCGGGCCTTTTTGCGCTCGAGCGGAGTTTGCACACTTTCAGCATTTTGTGCTTTTACAGATATACTACAGAGGTATTTTCCACGCTCGAGCGGCGTTCCTTACGCTCGAGCAGGTCGCGCTCGAGCGGGTAGCTTGTGCTCGAGCGGGTGTTCGAAGTCTGTAAAAATACTGGAGGAGTGTAATCTACGCTCGAGCTGGTCCCTTTGTGCTCGAGCGAGTGGAGTTTTGTGTTGTGTCTTGGAGCTCGAGCGGGTATATTTGTGCTCGAGCGAGCCCAGTTCTTGTGTTTGACGCTCGAGCATCCTATTCTCCGCTCGAGCGGGTCATACGTATATCAAGTCTGGACTGTGTTATTTTAAATCACTTTTTCAACTCTCTCTCTCTCTCTCTCTCTCTCTGTCTAACTTTCTAAAAACCTAATTTGAGAGCTTCTCTCACTACATATCGCCTTCTCTCTAAGAAATCATTTGGTTTGAGTGATCTTCTACCATAGTTCCTTTGCATAAAGTGTAGAGCTTGGCTTGGGCTACATTTCAATCCGAAAATCTTTGGTTTTGGAGCATTTCAAGTTTCATCATCTTCTCCATTTCGTCTCATCTCTTTGACATAAACTTGTAGTCATTTTGATGTAATGTTGAAGTTGGGTAATTTTGGGGGTTAGGGTTTCAAAATATATAAAGAGGGGTTTTGTTCTTTTGACTCACACATGTGTATTTTGGGTCTTAAAATGAGGCTATTGATGTTTAATGAAAATATTTGAGTCTTTGGGTCAATGTCGAGAAAAGGGGGAGGAAAGCCCTAATTTGTTGTTATGAATTAATTTGTACAATTAATTTGGAAAGTTATGAAAATATGAAATTGAGTTGGAAATAATGAGATTAAGGAGTTATGAGAATGAATGGTGGAGTTAGATAAGTTAATCACTCACCTTTGGAAATATTGATAATTTATCTGTTGATGCATTTATTATCTATTTAGAAATAATTGCTTTGGGCTATCGGTGGAGGATAGTCTTGATTGTTGTAGACACTGTATGTTGATTAGGGAAAATTGAAACTAATCACGTTGAATATGTCATAGAATATGACAGTTAGAATAATACATCGAATATGTGTATTGATTAATAATACACTGTATGTTGTAGACACTGTATATTGTATTGTGTGGGAGGAGATAGGGGTTGTACTCCACGGTTTGGGAGGAGATAGGGGATGGACTCCTAAACCAGATATTATTTGGGAGGAGATAGGGGATGGACTCTATTGATACAACAAATATGTGTCTCTATTGAAGTATGGAAGTGTTTTAATATGAGTTGTTATCTCATTTGAAATGGATGTATTGTTGATATGAGTTGTTATCTCATTTGAAATGGAAGTATTGTTGATATGAGTTGTAATCTCATTAAATTGTTTGGCCATGTTCTAAGCCATGTTTATGAATTGAAAATTGGTTAAGCAAAGGAAAGTAAAATGAACATGGACATATTTGTCATGGAATTGGATTGTGTTGTAAATTGGTTGATCAGTGTTAATATTTATCGAATGCTTATGTTTTAGTTATTGCTCATATTATGTTAGCATATCTCTACTGGGCATTGGCTCACCCTATATGGGACATCATTTTCAGGTGCAGGTGATATGCCGCTTCTAAGGTCTTAGCTTGGGAGGTTATAGAAGCTGAAGGCTTATCTTTTTTTGTGATTATCTTTCGCATTACATGTATATCAAGCCAAGGGCTTATTTTGTGTAAAGAGTTCGTACTCTACTTTTGTTGAACCGAAGTGTTTACTTGGAAAGTTGTAAGCCTATGGGGCACTTACTTTTGTTGCAACATGTAACATCTCTTGTAAGAATACTCTGATGAATGGGAATGTACTTTATTCTCCGAAGTTTATGGGTGTTATAAATGTATGATTTATGTATTATTTTGAGGGCGTTACACCCTCTGTCTAGAATGGTCTCTCTCTCTCTCTCTCTCTGACTTGTAAATTTTAGAATTTTGAGTTCAAGAAATGGACTAATCTCATCACTTAACATATATATGTATATATACATGGTTAACGTAATACACTAATTAGGGATTAAGTTAGTTAATTAGAGTTTAAGGTTTAATTAAATATAACCTAACTTAATTGATTTTATTCTAATTAATTTAGACTGGATTAAATTTTAATCAAACTTCTCATTAGGTTCTAAAAAATATGTTGATCACAATAAATTAACCAATTTCGGTTTTTGGCGCCATCAAGGCCTTCGATTTTCAGATCAAAGCAAAAATCATAACAGATTTTCCTACGAACAATAGATATAAAGTCAAAAACCACATTATTCGCATAATTAATATTCAAATTCACACCTAGCACATAAGAACATGCATAATTAAAGAATTAAAAACATAATACAAGACGAGGTGTCATAGATTTCCTTGAAATATTGCAAAAGACGCCATAGGCATTGATACATTCATTAATCCTAGATTATGAATCTATAGCATGAGACATATATGCATAGAAATAAAGAAATAAAGAGAAATTTATGCCCTAATGGCTACATATTTCCAAGACAATGCTTGGTTAGAACAAAAGTGGGTCAAGCCAATACAATTAAAGCCTTAGGCTTGTACAAAAGATATTTACAAAACAAAAATAACAAGCCTTCAGCTCCACGATCCTCCCAAGCTAATTTCTTGGCAGAGACATATTATTAGTACCTGAAAATTGATTTCCACATTGGGTGAGCTAGAGCCCAATAGAGATTAATTTAACATTTTGTATGATACTTAACAAAATCATATGGTGAATGCATATGAATGCAATTTACCAAAACAATAAACGTTTTCTCTTTTAAATAATGCAATGCCATATTTATATTTCAATTGATAAACCATAACTTCCAAAACAGAAAACAGTGTAGTGGATATACACACTAGGAATCTCTAGGTACATGTCTTCCAGTAGGCTATACAAGTACTACCAAAGCCATTTGACCAGTACCAATCGGAAGTATCAACACCTAACCACACAGGTTTCTGGATTTTCACTAAGGACACACAAGCCAACATAAATAGTAACCACAGCCATACCCCCTAACCAAATTTACCACGATATTCACCCATTTTGCTCAAAACGATACATTTTCAATCTATAAGTGTGAAACAAATGTTCAAATGAGAGATGCATGAGTGAATGGTTTTAGTTTACCTAGTTCTTATACAATTGCTACAACACCCAATGCTATCCTCCACCGATAGCCAAAATAGATATCTCCATGCAGAAGATAAACTCAAGAGATAGATAATAATATAAAATTTCAATACTTGGAGTAACAATACATGTTCAACTCCACTTTCCAATTCAACACATATTTCCACAATACCATTTTCAAATCTCAACAATTCCCTTATCTTTTGTTCATATCATGAATACTTAATGATTTCCAAAATATCTCCAAACATATACTCTTTTCAACATTTCACATTTTAAAAGCAATTTCTCCGAACCTCAAAGTAAAAAGAGATGGGAATGATGAACCCAAGATCAACGGAGGTGGATCTCAAACTTTTCCAAATCAAAATGACAGCCTCCTCGCGTTGCACCTTTTATCCCAAAGCACCACAGTAGCGAGATTCACAGATTTGGGTAGATCGGAGACTTAAAGGTAGAAAATATATATATATATATATAGAGAGAGAGAGAGAGAGAGAGAGAAAATGGGTCTAGACAACTTTTAGAGAAAGAGAGATGAACTAAAAAGTGAGAAAAAAGATATTTTTCCCGCAGCTTTATACAAACAGATCACTCGAGCGACCAAAACATCGCTCGAGTGTCAGACACAAAATATCACTCGAGACCAACACATGGCTCGAGCGAAGAAACCAAACTCCTAGAACATCAATCCTGCAGAACAGATTGCTCAAGCGACCAAAACACCGCTTGAGCGAAAAATAGAAACTTTCAGTATTTCAGACTGCAAACAGACCACTCGAGCGACCAAAACATGCTCAAGAGAAGAATTACCTGCTCCCAGAAATTTATCCTACAACATAGATTCTGGAAGAAATGAAAGGACACTCAAGTGAAGAAAATGCCGCTTAAGCGAACCTAAGAACAAATAGACAGAATTTTCCCAAAATTACCAAGTGCCAACCTATTACAAACGTAACCAACAATCTAAATATCAACTCCCAATCGACAACAAGGACTAGAACAGATATAAACAACATTAATATATACAAAACTCAAAACCATAGAGTATAAATGGGTCAGGTCCTAACCCTAGCCGCTATAGAAATCAATTGATTTTGAAGATTTGCACAACATGGATGACATTGAGATTGATGATTTCAAACAATGCAACAACGAAAAGGTCAGTTTAATACTTAATTTTTGGTTTTTTATTTATCTCATTTGTATAATCGTTGTGAAGATGACTTTGTTCGTCACGTGTTCGAATAACCAGAATTGAACTTTTACACAATATTCGATTATTTTTATTTGAACAAAACAAAATTTTTAAAATTATTAAGTTTGACCAATTTATAAATGTTCATACCTAAAAACTTGAATAATTTAATTCCTTAAGAACTTCATTTCTCAAATTTAATTCAATTCAATAACGTAAATTTTTTGAGTATATTTTCGTTTCCTTTTCTTTTCTTTTTTTATAACAAAAAGTGGATGTATTCAACATTTACAAAATAAATAAATAAATAAGATATAAAATTTAATATATGTTCAATATAATAAGTCTAAACAAGTTAAAATTGTTCAACATATAAACTATGAACATATTTATTTTGTTCAATATAAATATTTTGGACATATTCAATTTGTTTAATCTTATTTTTTGGTATGATGATATTATGTTCAGAGAATCAAAGTTGAGCCAAGCTTGAAATAGAAATTGCTATGGAAATTAAATTGGTAACCAAATCAAAAGAAGATAGGAAAAACATATCAAGGTGTAAATCAACGGTGAGAATGACAAATCTTCAACGCCAAAAATGCACTAGCAAAACACCGGTGAAGATGGGGATCTAAAATGATGACAATGCACCGGCAAGCCAACGGCGAAACGGCGGTGACTATGGAGATCTAAAACGAT
This sequence comes from Camellia sinensis, assembly GCF_004153795.1. NCBI lineage: Eukaryota > Viridiplantae > Streptophyta > Magnoliopsida > Ericales > Theaceae > Camellia > Camellia sinensis. The sequence goes on from NW_021026887.1 coordinate 538,375, forward strand.
GAGAATGCACCGGCTGAACCAAACCCTCCGTCGGCGATGGAGATCTTCAACATCAACGATGGAGATATTTGGGTGTAGGTTGTAGTGTGCATTCAAATAGACAGGTGGTGTGTTATCTTAGGGCTAATATTGCAAGGTTAAGATACGAACTAAGATATTTTTAAACCTTTAAAAATTATTATATGTATTCTAAGGTGGTGTTTGATAAAGTTGAAAACTGAAACCTGAAGATTGAAAATTAAATATTGAAAACTGAATGCTGAATTTTTTAAGTTAAAAAGTTGTTTGATAAAAATTAAGTGCTGAATTAAAAATAAGTTGTTTGATATGTGTGAGATAAAATTTGAAATTTATAATTTTTAAATTGTATATTTTAATTTTTATATTGTGACGATGATGGTGGTGGTGATGGTGGTGGAGCGGCATAATGGTGGTGGTGTTACTGGTGGCGGTGGCGGTGGCGTAGTGGTGGTGGTAGCGATGATAGTAGTAGTAAAATGATAGTAATGTTCATGATAATAATGACAATGGTGATGAAGGTGATGGTAGTAGTGGTGGTGGTGGTAGTGGTGGCGACATCATGATGGTGGCAGTGGCATGGTAATAGTGGTAGCAGTGACATAGTGATAGCGGTAATGATGGCGGTGGTAGTAGTGGTGGAGACATGATGGTGGTGGTAGTGGTGGCAATAGCGGTGGCAATGACGGTGGCAGTGGTGGCGGCATGGTGGTAGTGGTGGTGGTGGCATGACCTTGTCCTTCTCTCGCGTGAGACGTGTTAGGATTGTTTGCATCAGTTAAAAACATTTGGGTGCGCCCGGTGTTCACACCACTCTTTTCTCCTTCTGTGTGTAACACGTTAGGATCTCAATTGAGACCTCAGGTGTGCCCGATGGTTACGTCGTTCTTCGCCTTTCCCACGCGTCGCATAGTTAAGGCTTAATTTTCTCATATTATTTCTGCATGAAATGTAGTTTGGGCTCGTGTTTCTCACACGTGGCGTGTAGTTTTGTTTTCATGTTTACAATTGTTGTGCCTTGTTTCAGTTTGTTTAGCTGTGGCATTTTTCTTTGCATAGCATTTGCATTTAAATGTTTCATTGCACAGCCTCATTGCATGATCATAAGTTATATTCTTGTATCATACATATCATTTGCATTTTGCCCCAGAACCACGCTGGTTTAATTCCTTGCAAAGGGATATGTAGGCAACCTACGGGCGTAACTATTTTGTTTTCTATCTTGATTGTTTGTCCAAGTCTCACGGCCTTGTCAAAATGGGTCGTCTCGGGGCTTTGACATTCACTCACGTCATTTCATGACTTCGAGTTCTGTCAAAGAGGAACAATTGTAGATGCCTAATTTTTTATGGCCCTTCAAGACTTGGATGTTCTTGTAAGTACATCCGATGATGAGTCTGTTTGCTTCCCAAGCGCTCGAAGTCCTCAGGGGAATGCCACAGCTTTGAGCCTTTTAGACCATACATCCATTTTGTCTCATTTTTGGACCATGCCTTGGTCTTTCCATCCTGAAATCTCTGGTGACCTGCAGGCCATCCAGGGAGGCTGTTGGCCATCACTTAATGTCTGTCAGCCATTGATTTGCCTTGTTGGACATCAATGATGCCTTGATGGTCGACCGGCCACCAGTGTTTTCTACAGATATTTTATGCTAGCTGTGCCAGCTGTTTACACAGATGCTTGCATCTCTCCACACGTGGAGGGCTAGATCTCCTTTTATAGAATTCATGTTTTCAATATATAGGGACCCCTCTCTGTCTCTCTGTCTGTCTGTCTCTCTCTCTCTCTTTCTCTCTCTACATTTCTCTCTCTCTTGAAATTTTGTGCTTAGTTGCTTAGATACACTATACTTTTGCATATCAACCCTTAACCAAAGTGGTTTGTCTTGGAGCTAAGGCTGCTTGAAGCTATCTTGGATCTTCTTAAGTGGGTTTTGGCTTGGTTTGTTGTCTAGAATTACTCTTCTCTTCAAGAGGTATAGCATTTGTCTTGTATACTTTGTTTTGCATACTCATTTTGCTATATTTTTCCACTGTTTTTGGGCTGCTGTTGAACTGTAAAAAAACCAATTTTGGTGGACTAAAAGTGATGGTTTGAGACCATTTTAAGTTAGGGGGTGCTTTACCCTTATTTCTTTCTCGTTTGAAAGGTTTTTGCCCTTTTGTTTTCCACTTTCAAACCAACGTTTTTGGGCTTTTAACCACTGAATTTCAGAGTATTTTTAGTGGCAAAAAACATGTTTTGAAGTCCAAAATTAGAGGGTTTAGCCTTCCCTCCTTGTGTCTTGTTTGTTAGCCTAGTTAGTTCTATATGTTAGCATGATTTTCTAGTTTTTTGTAGCTATATTCCAGCATGTTTTTGCCTTTGTTTTAAACTGCTTTAGCTCTGTTTTGGGCTATTTGGGTCAGTTAAATCTTGTTTTGCATGGTTGTAGTGTAAATGTGATAACCCTGTCTTGTGTTAAGTTAATTAATCGTGATTATGTTGTGATTATGTGATTAATTTGAATTTGGGTGCTAATTGCATGATTAAATGTGATTTTGACCTTATATCTATTCACTGTAGGAAAATCTATTCAACTTACTGTTGTAAACTGAAAATTGAAGGCCTTATCAGCCATAGAAACTGAAATTAACTACGCCATTATGACTAGCGTAATTTTTAGAGCCTATGGTACAATTTAATTAGAAATTGATTCGGATCAAAATAATTAGATTCAGAATGATTAAATTAGAGCATCATTATTTAGCCTTAATCAATTTGATTAGCCAAGCCTATAAATAGGTCTATGTACACTCAATTCTTTCTCTTGAACTCATCTTGGTTGAAATCACATTCTAGAGAGAGAGGGCCAGTTTAGAGAGAGAGAGAGAAGCCACCCTTGTAGATTTTTGCAAGGGAATTCAAGATTTGAAAGGCTAGGCCCAAGAACTAGCTAGAATTGAAGATTTGAGCCTCTAGGTGAGTACCTAGGCATGAATTCATGAGTTTGAGTTGTAATTATGTGAACTCAAACATAAATTGTGATCAAGAACGTGAATTGAGTTGAATTTGATGATTTTGAAGTCATTTTAAACATGCATGTAAAAGATTGCCATGAATTTGTGTATTTGAGCATGAAACATATGATCCATGCTGAATTTTAATTAAGATTTATGCTTTTGATCATCTTTTGCATCATTTAAGTTGAGAATGGAAATTATATTCCACATGCAAGCACAATTCATGAAGGTACAAGCTTTAGTTGCATGAATTTGAAGTATTGAAGATGAGTTTGGTATGAATTGTATATGCATGTAGTTGATTCATGGGAATTGAGCTTCATAATGTTGTAAATTTAGTATTTGTATCATGTTAGAAGATGTACGAGTGAATTATGGGTCATAATATGCAAGTTACTTCAACTTGAATGCAAATTTGAAGCTCAAACAGCTTGTTGGGAATTCCAAAATTTGTCGAGTCCACTCAAGCGAGGAATACGCTGCTCGAGCGTAAAATGTTAGCTCCCAAAAGTTTTGCAGACATTGATGTCAGTGGTGATGGTGGTAGTGGTGGTAGCGGTGGTGATAGTGAGTTTATAATAATGCATATCGATATTTATATTTAATATTTATAAATCCAATCAAAATTAAATAAATTTTATATAACTTAAAATTTTCTTAAGTTTTAGTTTACATTTTAAGATGAACTTAAATTTTTAAGTGATATCAATTACGATTATCAAACGGCCTTAATTAATTATCACTTAATTAATTTAATTTTAAGAGCTAAATTATAATATCAAACACTCCCTAAATAATGGTATATAAATAGCGGTGTGTAAATAGAATTACCCAATACTAATAACAACTAAAACATGTCGAAAAGACAAGGGACTCAATGCAAGGGTCTCTCAGCGAGTCAACTGGCTGAAGAAACCAAAAGTCATCTATCTATACTATTGTTAAGTAAAGGCCTAAAATGATTTAGTGAAACCTTATTCTCCTCATGTCATGTGACAACTTTATATATGCTAAAATAAATATATATATATATATATTATACACAGCGTAAGCAAATTTTGAACCCAAAACCTTAAGTTTCATTAAGAACATACTTATCACTTAAGCAACATACATATTATGATATTAAATTCTTTATTATTTATTTTTATTATTAGTTATCTGAATTACACACGCATTGTGTGTGCTACCTACTAGTATGTATATATCTAAATGGTATAATTCATTTCCAGTTAGAATCATGACTATAAAATCACGAATCGAACCGTAAAATATGTTTTACTTATTTTAAGAATTATGATCAAACCATGCATTAAGAAAATCAAACAAAACAATATGGTTTGATCTGAATCAAATTAGTTTGCAATCTATTCAATTTTTTTCTAAACCCTAAATTTTGTATATGTATGAATAAACTTGTTCATTCCCACAGTGTGCAAATCGACAGATTTACACTTCAAACAAATTACAACTAAACACTATCTTTTTTTAGTATTTGTTTTTAAAATAATTTTTTTAAAAATACTAGAGATTCAAATGAAAATATCAAATATTCTTCGACTACACATTATTTTAAATGAATTATTAAATATTTTATATAATATGATTTTTTTTTCCAATATTAATAGTTTAGTTAGTTAAATAATAATGAAATGGTTACCTCTATTAACTTAAACCAAAACATCCAATCTTCCTGAGTCTCAAAATACAATTTCGTAGAGCAATTGTGTAAAATTTTGTGTTTGGTCCGTGTGTAGTTGGACTTTCTCTCGTTTGGAACTAACACCATTGTATCTTTCTTAGCAAGCACTTGTGTTAAATGCTTCTCGTTGATTTCGATACACCTTGGACTTGAAAAATGAAGAGGAGAAGCATCAAATTAGGAAGAGGATTAGAGTACATGCTCAAGTTAGACGAGTAATGTTAAATTGAAATTTTTTTCAAAGTCACATTGATGCACTCTTTGATTATCTATTGATCTATTGGGAAACCCGCCTTTTCAAAGAAGCTGGAGAAAAATGTTGGAAAAAAAATGGTTTTATGGTGAATTTAATGACAAATTAAAGTAGGTCCCAACCATTGGTTAAGGTGGGATTAAATGAGTTTAGATTCTTTGGAACAAGATTTTTACACCACAAAAAGAATGACCAAAAATCATTAAGAATTGAATGAGAAATTGTCTCATAAAGTTGGCATCATGAATAAGGTATTAGGAATTATGTATAACTACCAATCTCACATTGATTGTAGAGGAAAATTTTGATAGGTATTTAAATCTCAAGATTTTGATAAGGGCATGAGCCCTTTGGGGCATCCAAAGTTTCCGAAGGAAGAGAGTTATGGATGCTTCAAGGATAGGCTTGGGCCAAAACTATGGTCCAAGTTGGTTATGGAAAAATTGCCACCTGCTTGCCAGGACTAGTCCGAGTCCGGGTTCGGGTTCGTAGATCTTGGGCTTAAGGCTTGCTGGAATGGGTTTGGGCTGGGCCGGGTTGGTGGTCCGCCAGCCTAATCTTTTTGGGCCAGGTCTGCTGCAGATACACATACATGTGTATATAGAGTATATAACTTATATATTGATTGACCCATCAGTTTTGGGGCATTACTCTAGTAGTTTTGCAGGAGTAATGGCCTTCATTTGGTGCCAGCCTTGATGGCTGGAGGCTTCTCCTCTCTTCCCCATTGTATATAAAAGGAGGCTCATCTTCCTTGGTTTGACACAGAATTTTTGCTCTAGAATATGCAGTCAGTTTGCTCCTATAAGTTTCTTCTTGTGTGAGAGAGTGTTGCCATTGTCGATTTGCCAAAGCTAATAGACGTTGTATCTTGGGAGACAGAAGACAACGTACCTCTAACACCCACGGTGAGGCGGCTAATCTATTTTAAGATTGTTATACAAATAATGTAATTAACTAAAATAAATAGATTCATGTATATAGAGTATATAACTTATATACTGATTGACCCATCAGTTTTGGGGCATTACTCTAGTAGTTTTGCAAGAGTAATGGCCTTCATTTGGTGCCAGCCTTGATGGCTGGAGGCTTCTCCTCTCTTCCCCATTGTATATAAAAGGAGGCTTATCTTCCTTGGTTTGACACAGAATTTTTGCTCTAGAATATACAGTCAGTTTGCTCCTATAAGTTTCTTCTTGTGTGAGAGAGTGTTGCCATTGTCGATTTGCCAAAGCTAATAGACGTTGTATCTTGGGAGACAGAAGACAACGTACCTCTAACACCCACGGTGAGGCGGCTAATCTATTTTAAGATTGTTATACAAATAATGTAATTAACTAAAATAAATAGATTCATGATTAATCAAATTAACATTATAGAATAAGAAAATATGCTGAATATTACAACCATATTGCACAGAAATACACAATACAATAAAATGGTAAAGAATGAAAACCGGAGACTATGGTATCACATGGGCTTCTTCCAAAAAGGAGGGAATACCTCTACTATGAAAGCAAACGTGGTTGAGCATGGCCTGCCCTCGGGGGTCAAAAAGAAGCCATTGATAGACAAAAGCTCAAAGCTGAGGGCAAGAGGTAACGTCTCCAAAAGGCCAGTTTACAAGCCGTAAGAACCTACTTTAGGTTCAATGGGAAGTGCTTCAACTGTGGAAGCGATGGACATCGGGCGGTTGACTGCCGTAAGAAGAAGAAACCCTACAAGAAGTACCCTCCATAGAACAAGAGTCATGCCCATATGGTTAAAATGGAGGATCTGTCCCAAGATGTGGACGACATGCATCTATCAATTATCGTGTTAGAGGTGAACATGGTGGGGTCTAACCCGAAGGAATGGTGGGTGGACACTAGGGCCATTTGCCACATCTGTGAGGAGAAGAAGATGTTCACAACTGTTGAACCGATTTTAAATAGTGAGAAGTTGTTTATGGGGAATTCTGCGACCTTAACTGTTGAGAGAAAGGGCAAGGTGGTCCTGAAGATGACTTCAGGGAAATAGCTGACTCTGAACGATGTCCTATATGTGCCAGACATTCGTAAGAACCTTATCTCGGGGTTGCTCTTAAGCAAACATGGCTTCTGCATGGTGTTTGAGTACGATAAGGTCATGTTGACCAAGAGCGAGGTCTATATGGGGAAGGGATATATGTCGGGTGGTATGTTTAAGCTAAATACAATGACTACTATCCCAAAACTTAATGAGAAAGCTTATTCTTCTATTTATATGCTTGAGTCCCCTAATTTATGGCATGGTAGACTAGATCATGTAAATTTTGACTCTTTGTGTAGATTAATCAAGTTAGATCACATTCCATTTTTTAAGATTAATCCAAATCACAACTGTGAAACTTGTGTAGAAACAAAATTGACAAGAACTTCTTTTCATTCTGTTGAAAAAAGTACCGAGCCTTTGGATTTAGTACACAGTGATCTGTGTGACTTGAAAGTCATAAATCATGTGGTGGCAACAAATACTTTATCACTTTTGTTGACCATTACACTACATACTGTTATGTGTATTTGCTTAAAAGCAAAGATAAGGCGATTGATTAAATTTATTCTTTTCAAGAATGAATGAGAATCAATTAAGCCGAAAGATCAAGGGTTTAAGAACTGATCGTGGTGGTGAGTATGAATCCTCGTTTACTAAGATTTGTGCTCAATTTGAGATTATTCACCAAACCGCAATGCCTTATTCCCCTCAATCAAATGGTGTTTGTCACGACCCAAACCCGCCCCTGTAGGTTTAGCATCGTAACTGGCCAGTAATCCAAGATTACCTTTGGCCTCAAAAATAAAATTTCAAAATATTTATAATCATATCGGGGCCTAAAGCGGAAGCAAAACAAAAATACCAATGTCCATTGAGCTTGTGTATACATGATGAATAAAATAATTAAAACATTGAAACACAATAATAATTTATATACAAATCTTATATATCTCACACACATATACATTTAAGACTTAGCAAGATTCAAACCTCTAACAAAGTTAATGGCTAATTTTCTTGGCTCTACTCGAGCCTAACTCGCTCCATTTCAGAAGCTCTTCGAAAGGTTGACACGGGTAGACTCCGAGGCTTCCTCTATCCTTGTTGCTTAGTTGGCTCACCTACATATACATATAAATAGTGAGCTAAAGCCCAGCGAGTAATAACAAAGTAAAGAGGTTAAATGAATGAAGTTCAATGATAATACAAAAACCTGTTTTACAGTTTTGAAACGATTCTTAAATCATTTTCGAAGGGAGGCATTTGCCATAATATATCAAATTTATAACGAAACATTTTCCATACCAAATCCCTTACCAAAACATATATTTCATTTTTCGAAACAATATATTTCAATAGGCAAAACAATTTGATTAGCCATCACATCAATCCCTTGCAATAATAAAAACCATTACAAAAAAGCATTTTCATTAATTCATTAACTTCATCATTAAGATCTTTCAATGTCAAATTATGTGGTACATCCATGAAGTAATAACGAACCGTAGGTCAATCAATCCAAAAGTCATGGTATTGTTACCCCCAGGCAAGGGCCTATAGCCATGGTACTATTACCCCCAGGCTAGGGCCTATAGCCATGGTACTATTACCCCCAGGCAAGGGCCTATAGCCATGGTATTGTTACTCCCATGCAAGGGCCTATATTCAATGGATGCCACAATATCGTTTCAAAACAGAACTTCATTCATTAAAGGTCATAACATTTCAACAAGCCATACTATCAATCATCAAATCATTTTAAGAATTTATTCAATCAATCACATATCCATTTTGATAGCAATAACATTTTCGAAAGGAAAGATAATTTGAAAATATTTTTATAAGGTTATTACTCACAGTGGGTTAAGTTGATATAAGGCCTCGGACATCCACCTATACAAATCACACAACAAAGATACAGCAGAAGCACTATTCAATATTCATTTCATATTATAGCATGATTTACAATATCCATAATAAAGGTTTAATCGCTAATTTCTATATAATTTTCAAACATTTCCAAAATTCAATTAAACTTGTATATATATAGTTCAACCCCTCAATTTCATGATTCTACTTTCAATTTGGGCAAAATCATTAATTATTATCATCAATCAACTTAGGGTTTTCAAGAAAGAATTAAGGTTTTCTAGAAAAATTGAAACTTCTCACACCACTACTTTTAATTCCAAATTCTCCCTTGATACCTAAGGTTCATAATCCACAAGCTTAATCAAACAATTGAACCCCAACATTTTAAACCCTAAACCCCCAAATTCCATGATATAACTCTATATGCTCAAAAATGTGGATTTTGCGTTTATATAATCAAAATACCACAAATCTATCTATTAATGCAAGTATTGAAGAAGAACTAGGACCCTTACCTTGAGAATCAATCAAAAAAGCAAAGCTCCAAGAAGAATCCTAAGCAAATCCAAAATCTAATCGGTTGAAAATGTTGAACTTCAAGCCTCTTCACTTTCTTGTAAGGGATCTTGCCCAAATCTTAGAAGAATGGAGAGTATTTGGGGTCAAACACCTAGGGTGAGAGGAAGGAGGAAGGAAATGGAAAATGCAAAGAATGATCTAAAAATGTGCCTTTAAACTTGCTGAACTCGCACATTCTGCTCGAGCATCACTTTTCCCGCTCGAGCGTACCTGCTTACAGCACAGATTCCAAAACTTCAAATGGGTATAACTCTCTCATTCGGACTCCGTTCTACATCGTTCTTATGTCCAAATTGAAGCCTCGAAAACAAGATTTCCAATGGTTCTAGCTTCACATCCAAATTCAAAGTGTGGAAAAAGAAAAGGGCAAAAAAGTGACGGCTGTTCGTAGGAAAAATTATCCGAATTAAATTCTTGGTTCACTCTTACTTGACCATTATGTTGCCAGTTCAATCAATACCCCAAAATAAAATAGGGAGGTTCCAAATACACTAAAAAAAATTCCAGGGCAATCTCACTTTCCACACTTGAGCAGGCAGACCAACAAAGCCGTCCGCTCGAGCGACCACTCCTACGCTCAAGCGGGAATTTGCAACTCTCAGAATTTCAGACAGACTGCAAAAATGCTAGGAGCCTCTCAAGTTTGCTCGAGCAGGTCAACTCCCCCGCTCGAGCGGAGGTAAAAAAATTTGGATCGTTACAGTGTTGCTGAGCAGAAGAATAGAATATTAAAAGAAATGATGAATGTAATGTTAATAAGTTCTGGGTTGCCACAGAACTTGTGGGGGGAAGCAGTTCTATGTCACAAATTACATTCTAAATAGAATACCTCGGAAGAAAGTAGACAAGACTCCATATGAATTATGGAAAGGCCACAAGCCTTCTTACAATTTCCTACGAATGTGGGGGTATCTTGCAAAAGTAGCGGTACCTACACAAAAGCGGGTTAGGATAGGTTCGAAAAACATGGATTGTATATTCATTGGTTATGTATAGCATAGTAGTGCATATAGGTTTCTTGTGCACAAGTCTGATATTTCAGATATATCTACAAGAATACCATAATGGAGTCAAGGAATATGTCCTTCTTTGAAAACATATTTCCTTGCTGAAACCGAGGAGATGATCAAAGTTCTGAGAAGGAACTTGAAGATGATCAAGTAGATGATCAAGATAAGGAAGTAGATGAGCCAAGAAGGAGTAAGAGGGCTAGGACTGCCAAGTCCTTTGGCCTAGACTTCTTGACTTTATATGTTAGAGAGAGAACCTCGAACTTTTCATGAAGCTGTGACTTCACCTGAAAGTCCCTCATGGAAAGAAGCAATTAAGAGTGAAATTGACTCTATCTTACAAAACCATACTTGGGAGTTTATTGATCTACCTGCAAGCAGTAAGGCCTTGGAGAGTAAGTGGATCTTTAGAAGGAAGATGAAAGAAGATGGGTCAATTGAATAGTATAAAGCTAGGCTAGTTATCAAAAAATATAGGTAGCGAGAAAGCCTGAATCACTTTGATACGTATTCACCTGTGACAAGGATTACATCCATTTGCATGGTGATTGTGATAGTCACTTTATGTGGTCTGGAGATACATCAAATGGATGTAAAGACATCTTTCTTAAATGGAGATTTAGATGAAAAAATCTACATGGAGCAACCCGAGGTGTGATGACCGGGTACGTCATCTTACCTTCTTTTGTGCGTGTGTGTAATACCCCTGTTCCGTAATATGCTAAATGGGTCCTTAAATTGAGTGTGATTATGTGTTTACCATGATTTTATGTGCCATTATGTGAATATAGGTGATTTTGAAAGTTTTATCTGTTCACCGTAGGAATATCTGTTTGAATAATCAGCTTTGGAAATTAAATTGGAGGCCTTACCGGCCACAGAACTCGAAATTGATTTCGGATTTGTGATTGGCATAATTTTTGGAGCCTACGGTGAAATTTAATTGAAAATTGATTCTGGTTAATTTAAACTGATTAAAATGATAAATTAAGTACCCCCATTATATTATATTATTATATTGACTTAGTGGGGCTTGTTGCATATGAGCACTACTCAATTAAACTCCCTCTCTAATTCTCACTTGGCTGATATACACTCTAAGGAGAGGAGAGGGCCGGCCATTAGAGAGAGAGAAGAGAGAGAAATCTGTGTTTGATCTTGAGGGCTTGGAATCTTGAAGTCCAACTCAAATTGGACCATAGATTGAAGAATTGGACTTCTAGGTAAGCCATTGACTCTTGAAATTATGAATTGAACTTGTAATCTGGTGAGTTCAAGAGTTGTTTGTGATCAAGAGCTTGTAATAAGTTGATTTTTGTTGAGTTTGAAGTCTCAGAACTCATGCATGTAAGAAATTACTTTGAATTTGCATGTTTGAGCTTGAAACACATGATTCATGTAGAGTTTTAGTTGAAACTCATGTTTTGATCACCATTTGTGTCATCTAAGTTGAGAATGTGGCTGATTCATCACATGCATGTACAAATTGAGAAGATATGAGCTTGGATGCATGAATTTGTTATATTGATGTTGAGTTTGACATATTTTGGGACATGCATACGGATAAATCAAGAAATTGAGTTTCATAATGTTGTAGTAATGGTGGTATCAGCATGTGTAAATGTGTAATTTGAGCCATTGCATGCAAGTAATGTAGCTGGAAAACCGATTTGGAGCTCAAGAACACAATCTGGGAAACCCAGAATTTTGATGTCCGCTCGAGCGGGGTAATGGCCGCTCGAGCGGGAAAATCGTGCTCCCAGCACTTTTGCAGAGTTGGATGTCCGCTCGAGCGGGACACCTCACGCTCGAGCGTGGTGTTTTGTAGACAGGCCTTCAGCTCGAGCGCTCTATTCCACGCTCGAGCGCATTTTTCATGCAACCAGTACTTTTGCAGGCCTTAAGGGTCCGCTCGAGCGGGGAAGTACACGCTCGAGCGGGGACCCTAATTTCTGGAATTTTGCTCATGCGTTTTGTGTTTCGTTTTCCGTTCTCTTTCACTTGTAATCACTCTTAGGCGTGTGTTAAGCATTATAAATGAATTAATGAGATAAGAATAAAACCTAAAGAGGAATATGTGAATTAAGGAACGGATTGAATTGTTAATGACCATTTTGTGTGCATGGAATGTGTAGGGTCAAGCTCCAGGGCGAATCCACAAGCCGATCACTGTGAGTAATATCAATATTTGAAAGCTTGTCAATGTCCAATTGTGTATTCCCTTATAAACTTATGAATTTGCTAATTGGGATCG
>NW_021026887.1:551356-577316 GCF_004153795.1 Camellia sinensis
AAGGTCGTTTTGACATGAATGAGTAGGCCGAAGGTCGTTTTGACATGAACGAGTAGGCCGAAGGTCGTTTTGACATAAATGAATGGGCCGAAGGCCATTTTGACAGAAATGGATGGGTCGAAGGTCGTTTCGACATAAGTGAATGGGCCGAAGGCCGTTTTGCCATGAATAGGAGTATGAATTGGGCCCAAGGCCGTTTGGAACATGTTGTCCTATATTGTTATGTAATTTCTGCATTTGATATTATTCACTGGGCTATCGCTCACGCTCATTCATGTGTTTGTAGGTGAGCCAAGGGAAGTCCAAACCCAGCCCCAAAGAAGTCCGCTAGGAAAAATCTGAGTTTTGAGGAAGTCAGCCTTGCGTCTCACTCTTGAGACCTACCCTTGCCTTTTTGCTATGCAATTATGCTTTGTCTTGCCGGCAAGGACTTTATGTATATCTGTAAATAGTCGCTCATAGGTTGACTCGTTTTGGTTGATCCTGTCTGTAATGAATTTTGTGAAACTGTACTTTTGATGTGGGTTATTAACGTATCTGAGTATGGTTTGTTTGATGTGCATATAAGCACGGCTCAATGGACAAAGTTTTTATTTATTGCTTCCGTTTAAACCCCTTTACTCTGACAGGTTATGTCTGTTTTGGTCTGAGGCCGTAGGTAATCTCAGGATTACTGGCCGGTTATGTCCTTAACCCATAGGGGCGGGTTCGGGTCATGACAGTGTGGGTCCAACACTTTTGAAATCTATATCTCGATTTCGTCTCTTTTAATTTCAATTCTGAGTCCCACTTGTTTCGGGAGGCTTGAAGTTGAATCCGAGGGGTTTTACACTTAAGCTGGAATTTTTCTGGGCTGAGGGCTAAGCCGCACATGCGATGCCTTGGGCCGCATGTACAGGATAAGGGCCGCACATGCGGGAGATAAGGTTGTATGTGCGGGAATCTGGGAGTTTTCTGGGCTGTACACTGCATTATATGCAGGTGCAGCTGGAGGTGCGGGGAAGGACCGTTGCACGTGCGGGGGTGATTGCCGCACGTGCGGGAGGACGCTTTGCACGTGCGGGCATGGGTGCCGCACGTGCGGGACTCCGTTGAGTCTGAAAATTTTGCTTTTCTTCTCTTTTGGGGCTGTGTGGATTTCACTTTTTATACCTCTCTCTCTCTCTCTCTCTCTAAAAGTAACATTTTCTCTCCCTTCTTTCTAAAAACATCCATTAAACACATTAAACACTTGATCTCTTGCAATCTATTGGGGTTTTGATCAATCATCCTTCACAAACTTTGGAGAGCTAAACGAGGGCTTCACTTTGCGCGGTGGAGATAGAGTTTCTACACCGTGGATTTTGGGGGTTTCTTCTCTCATTTTCTCCAACACTTGAGGTAAGGACTTCTTTGAGTTATATATACATGTTTATGCAAGGTTGATATTGATTTTGGAGTTTTCTTAAAGATATTATAAAAATTTTTGGTTTTTGGCTCAAGAAATTAGTGGCTTACAAAAGAAATTCATCTTTTGTTTCTCTGAAAGATTTTCTTGGATAGTTGAAGCACATTGGCATAAAAATGATGTTTTTGGTGAGATTTTACCAAGAAATAAAGAAATGAATTGTTTGGGTGAAAAACCTAGAAATTTGGGGGGTTTGGTGGATGTTAAGAAATTATGACTTTACTTGTGTTAAATGAATGTTCAAATGGAAATTTCATGACATTGGATACAAAATGTCAAACTTCTTAGCATATGCGAAGTTAGTAAATTTTCTTGGAATCTATTTTTTATGTAGATATGTATATAAATCTTGAAATGACAATATGTTGAGACTATATAAGATATGAAAATGTTGCAACACTTAGATAGATGTAAAAGTTCATGTGTCATATATGTTAAATGTATTGGGAAAAGGAAGTAGAAATGGTGATCGCAAACGGAACATTTGTGGGGAAATTCTGTAAATGGTAGGATGATACATCGCATGGGTAATCACCACATGGCATGGATAATTATTGCATTGCATGAATAACTGTGGCATTAACATTTCAATATATTGCTTGTTATAAGTATTGAATTGGGATTTGAAACTTGCATTGAGAAAGAATTATTGAGAAATGAGAACTATTGAAATGTTTTGGGGCAAATACGTTGGTAAGTCCGGATAGGAGATGTAGATGGAATTGATTAAGTTGGCCTAAGTGTCCGGGGTGAAAAATCGAAAACACGTGCGGAGGAGGTACCACTTCCCTTCCGGTTAACAACCGGTAAAGTAGGGTTTTGGTAGTGTTAGTTATGCCTACTTGCAGACACCAACTTAGGGATTACCTGAGTCATATTTACCATCCCAATGAATTAAATTGTAAATTTCTGAATTGTAGAGAATTTCAAGTTATCATTTTGCATGGTGGTTTTCAAAGAAGATGTAAACGAAATCTTTTTCAAGGCATAGCATAGCATGTGCATTTTATATTGGGAAATTTCGCATAAATGTATTTACTTTGTTAAGATTTCTCTACTGGACTTTATGCTCACCGCTATGGGATTTTGGTGCAGGAAAAGATGTAGTGAACTCGCCAAACTAGGGCGGGGAAGTTTGTATTGAGAGCACACGACTCTTTTTGTTGTGATTATATTTTTACTAGCCAAGGGCTCTAACTGTTTGGGTCCGAGAGGCGATTTTTGTGTAACTCGGTTTAAGCTTTGGAAATTATAAGCTCTTGAGGGCATTTTATTTACTTTTGAATTTGATGTTCTACATGCTGTAGATTCATGTATTTGATATCGTTGAATGTATAATTGCATGTGGAGCTGTTTTGCACTAACCTTAATGATTCAATGAATGTAAGGGTTACGAATTCCAGCTTTCTTATAATGGATGCTAGTCGTTATACTTATGTAATGTTATAAATTTTTGAGGCGTTACACGAGGGGTTTTCAGTTCCAGGGCAAAATAAGAAAGTCTGTAAGCTTGTCAAATCATTATATGGTTTGAAGTATGCTTCTAAGCAATGGCATGAGAAGTTTGACAGAAGCTATGTTGTCAAATGGGTTTAGAATTAATGAGTGTGACAAGTGCGTATATATTAAAGACACTGGCAAAGATTATGTCATTTTGTGTCTATACGTAGATGACATACTCATTGTTGGTAGTCATGATGAAATGATTAGAACTACCAAGAGATTATTAAACTCTAAGTTTGACATGAAAGATATGGGCCTTGTAGATGTCATTTTGGATATTAAGATTATCAGAACATCTATTAGTATTGCACTTTCCCAGTCTCACTCTGTTGAGAAGATACTTGAGAAATTTGGTAAATCAGATACAAGTGTGTCTAGGACACAAGTAGACGTGAGTCGACATTTGACCAAGAATAATGGTGAGAGTGTCTATCAGCTAGAATATGCTTAGGTCATTAAAAGTTTGATGTATGTAATGAGTTGTACAAGGCTATATATAGCCTAGTCTATTAGCAGGCTTAGTAGATACACAAGTAATCCGAATGCAACTCATTAGAGGTGTGACAACCCTACTCTGTGTTATACTAATTAATCTTAATTATGCTTATAATTCTATGCTTTATATGATTTTGAGTGTTAATTATATGATTATATGTGTTTTTGAATTTTTATCTGTTCACCGTAGGAAAATCTGTTTGATTTTCTGTTATAAAATTTAAATTAAAGGCCCTAGAGGCGACAGAAACCAAAATTAATTATACCATTGTGATTAGCACAATTTTTAGAGCCTACGATGAAATTTGATTACAATATCATTCAGATTCAAATAATTAGATTAAACTAATTAAATTAAGCCTAATTAATTAGCACTAAACCTTAATTAGCAATTTTGATTAGGCCAACATATAAATATGTTCTAATGTGCTTAAGCTCATGAAGGGAGCTCAAAAATTCTGAAATATACGCTCTAAGGAAAGTAAACTCTAGACTTAGAGAGAGAGGGAAGAGAATTGTGAAGGAATTGAAGGAAATTAGAAGGATTGAACTAGAATACACTTGAATTAAAGCCTTAGGTATGGTTTTTAACCTTTATCCTTGTAAATGAAACATGTAGAAGTTGAATTCATCAAGTTCTTAAGCGCATTTGCATATGATTGTACAATGGAAGCATTAATTGGAAGAATTGAGTTGAATTATGTACATGCATGCAAGAATCACCAATTGAGTTTGAATTTCATGGAATTTTCCATATGCATGAAGTTATATTTGACATTTTTGAAGATGTTTCATGGTTTTGCCACTTTTCATCTCATGCATGAGGGTTTTGAAAAGATTTGGAAAGAAAAGAGTGCAATTCACATCATGCATGGTTTCAACCTCATGATTTGAGCTTGGTTTTGGAATTTGGTCCATGATTTCTAGTAATTGATTTCAAATTAGAAGTGTTCCCATGTCATATAATGTTTTTCCACGTTTTTGTACAAAAAATACGAATTTTGAGCCTTTGGAATGAAGTTTTGAACTTCAAACACAGTTTTGGAAATTTCAGAATTCGACATGTTCACTTGAGCGAGGAAAGTGTTGCTTGAGCGTAAAAATCAAGCTCCTAGAAGTTTTGTAGAGAATTGCACGGTAGCTCGAGCGGTAAACTTTACGCTCAAGAAAACCCTGTTTTTTCGCTCGAGCGATAGAAATCTTGCTTGAGCTTAAAATTCATCCAACCAGTACTTTTACAGAGTTTTACAGATCACTCAAGCAACCAAAACGGCGCTTGAGCGAGGTGCCCAGTTTCAGAAAATTTTGCAAAATTGCATTATGTTCCAATTTCCGTTCTCTTGCATTTCTTAGTATTCTTAGGCACACATTGAGCATCCTAAATGAATTAAAGGACACGAAAGAGGCCTAAAAACATTAAGCAAACTAAAGAACGGATTGAACTGTATTATGACCCAATGTGTTATGAATTATGTAAGGTCAAGTGCAAGGACGAATCAAGCATCGGAACACTGTGAGTAATATCTTAGTAAAGATAATTTGTGTATATATTATTTTCTAAATGTTACTTGTGTGGTAAGTTTTTGAACTTCTGATTTGATAATGTGAATGAGTATTCTATCCGCTTAGTTCGCAATAAAATATGTGAAGTATTGATACATGATTATGAAATGGGCCCAAGGCCGTTCGGTTTACCTGAAGAGGATATAAAATGGGCCTAAGGCCGTTTTGTATAATTGTGAAATGGGCCAAGGGTCGAATAAAGAAATGATTGGACCTAAGGTCATTTTGAACGTAAAGGCGCATGTGGACATGATTGTAAATTATGAGTGTGTACAAATGTGAATATGGATTAGGTGGACCTAAGGTCGTTTTGTACATAAATTGGATCCAAAGTTGTCTTACATAAGATGGACCTAAGGTCGTTTCGCATATATTGGACCGAAGGTCGTTTTGCCTATGAATTGGAACCAAGGTCGTTCTACATATAAGCGACCAAAGGTTGTTTTGCAAATGCGAGTTAGACCCAAGGTCATTTGGTATATGGATATGATATATGATGTGTTGGACCTAAGGTTGTTTTGCATTGACATCAATCAACAAGTTTAGTTTATAACTTATAATTTAACGAATCTCATTCATGAACTCCTTTACTTTGGTATTATTCACTGGATGTTAGCTTACCCCTTATTTATATGTATGTAGGTGAGCAACGAGATGTCCAACCCCAGCCCCAGTGAGCTATGAGAAACCGAGATTTGAGGAGTCAACCAAGGTCGCCTCACTCAAGAGGCCTTGTTTTTATTTTGCTTTTCCTTTTGTTCTTTTGCGGTCTTATGTGGCTGAGTTGTGTATAACCTTAGTTTTTGTTAACACAGACTTTTGAATGATCCTGGACTTATGTTGTTCATAACATGAATGTGTGAGTTATTACGCTTATGAGAAAGTTTTTGGTTAAGCCATGTATGCACAGTTCATTGGATAAACTTTGTAAATTTTTGCTTCCGCTATTTGTCCCCTGTAATTAAATCTGTTTTGATTTCTGACTGAGGCCATAGGTAATCACATTATTACTGGCCGGTTGTGACCCTAATCCATAGGGGCGGGTTCGGGCCATGACAGGAGGAGCATTATGTGGGTGTTAGGTTATATACGCTACACTCGGGATTGTGGGCTGCATTATGGCAGTACCTAGAGGTACTAAAAGGGTATAATGACGCCAATTGGATATTTGATATAAAGGACTCCAAATCCACTAGTGGTTATATGTTTACCATCAGAAGGGCAGCTGTGTCTTGGAAATCTTCCAAGCAAACGTATATATTGAGATCAACAATGGAATCTAACTTTATTGCTTTGGATAAAGTAATTGAAGAAGCTGAATGGTGTAGACCGCCCCGGAACTGCGCTCTCTGCGCGCAAGGGCACGAATCGTTTTGTTCTTAACTACTACAGTTTGGACTCGTGTCACGGTTCTGAATCTAATCTCGCAAAGTGCAATGCAAGATTGATAAATCACCAAAGAGTCCAAATCCGACAAATCGTTTTGGAAAATTATTTTTTAATAAAGAAGTTCCAAACATGGACTGCTTTGCCAGATACAGAGTCGCCACCTAAATGTTTTGTTTTTGGGAAATTTAAGAAACCCCGACTCGTTCCTAAGGCTACGTTGCCTCAGTTTGGGAACTTGGGTACGAGAGGGGAAGGTCATGCAATGAGCACCCCTGCTCGCCCGATCAAAGATCGGCCTTTACTAACATGATATGTTGCGTTCTTATTTTGGTTATTAATCTAACCTTACTACGTGATACGCACAACATACAAGTATAGACTAAATCGCCTAAGTTGGAACAAAACATTTCATGTTCGTTTGTTTGAAAATGGTTTAGAATTGCTATTCGCAAGTAGGCTAAGTCGCGAATTTGCCACCTTCAAGTGGGCTTTAGAAAACATGATTTTGCCACTCTCAAGTGAGCTTAAAACTCACATTTGATGAATTGTTCCAATTCAAGCAATCCAACCTTCATCCACAGGCATTCATGCAGTTATATCAATTAAGCAATTAGCCTCATGGCAAGCATACTATACATGGCAACACATACATCTCATCTAATATACTAAAGCGTAAACACTCACAGTGTACTCCGAGCCAAAACAGAGAACTAGTTAGAAATCATGTATAATCCTAGTTCATGTTAAGATGGCTAATGCAACACATGCAAAAATGCAACTAAGATAGGCTTGGCTACTCTAAGATGGCATATGAATGCAACTTGATAACATGTATTCAAATTGGAATTGAAATATAATGCAGTTTGTATGATGCGCCGAGCCCGGTGTATGCAAAACAGATGAATGATGCACGCATACAAGCATAAGGTATGCTAATTGAAATATGCCCTAAAACTAACCACTGAAAGCAGATAAGTAAAACGGAGAAAGAAATGGGAGTTGGAAGACATGCATCACACACACGCACGCTTATTACAACAGTTGTGCCCTCTCAATGGAGGGTCCGAATAATAAGCTAACTAGCTAATCTAAGCTAGTTAAACTAATTATTACATCACAAAACTAATTAACTAACGAGTTAACTAATTATTGCAAAACAAGCTAATTAACTAACAAGCTAACTAACTAGTTATTACAAAACAAATTGAATAGTTAAGCGCATTAACTACTTAAGTACAAAAACAAATAGCAGTAGCTAGCTAAGTAAAGAAGCTAAGTAAAGCAAATAGAAGGGGCCTCAGAGCGAGAAGCGCATGCATGCTCAGTCGCCTCGTTCAGAAATCCACTGCGAAGCCCCAATTTGCCTCTATTTTCAATTGTTCTCAGAACACTGCACAATGCTCCAGATAGCTTCTACTCCACCATGGGAACCTGTAGGAAGGCTGTCGACCACTTGTTGGTGGTGCCAACCACTTGCCGACCACTTACCATTGCTGCAGACCAGAAAAAGTGGTCGGCCAGCCACTTTTACTGGTCTGCCGACCACTTTTTGCCGTACTTCTCTAGTTTGCTACAACAGAAAATAAGAAGGGGCATGGTAATGTATTTACAAGATATGTGTGCACAACCACCCTTTATCATTTCTTAAGCTCAAGGGAGTGTAGTTCTCGACCCTTGCGCCACCAATCACGCATCTCAATACATGATGGCCAAAGAGGCAAGATTGCACATTTCAATGTAAATGAATGCACAAATAACACATAAAGCCTTAACCTCTATCATGCACGATCAAGAGGGTCGGCGACCGAGAAATGAGGCACGTTTCATCACTTCAAGTATGAAACGTCCCTCGTTTCCCGTGTTCGGATTAACACCTAATCCAAACACAATGTAAAGCATACAACACAATGCAATGCATTCATACACAATGCAATGCAACATTATCAACTTATCAATCCTAATGGCATGCATACACAATGCAATGCAACATGATCAACCTATCAATGCTAATGGCATGCATACACAATGCAATGCAACATAAGCAACCTATGAATGCTAATGGCATGCATACACAATGCAAGGCAACATAAGCATGCAAACAAACATGCTCAATGAACTTAAACCGAATATAGACAGACCTCAATCATGCCCAAAACAGTGACCATAACACTAAAACTAAGGCACCAAAAGGCAAGACATGCATGCACATGCATTGGCTCATCAAGTAAGCCTAAGAACACAACTCTCAAGCATGATGAAGAAGTGATAAACATGGAAGTGTGACAACACTATATGCTCTCAAATTAGGTATTAAATGATGCCAAATCACTCAAACAATACAAGCATAGCATGCTAGGATCCTTAAAGCATTAAAGCTAGCAAAGAGGACTACTCTAGAGACATGCAATACATGACACAAATGCATGAACCAACCATGGACAGAGCTCAAATAGGTCAAGACAATGACCAAAACATGCTAAGATGAGGGCTCAAAGGCCTAGGGATGCATGCATACAAGCTAAGCCACAAACAAGGCAACAATGCACAACCCTTAGAGGCTCTCACAGGGTGAAAGAAGTGGAAATATGGCAATGCTATATGCTCTGAAATAACATGTTAGATGATGCCAAATCATGCACATGATACAAATGAAGTATGCTATGAGGTTCAAAACTCAAGGCTATCAAGGCCAATTGCACTACAACTATGCAATACATGAAGCATATGGCAAATACAACCCAAAATAGTCCTAGAGCATATCAAAATGATGCTAAAAAATAAGTTAGCATGGTGAGCATGAAACATGAAATATGCAAGGCCAAAAGAGAGGATTACACTACACCTACTAACACTAAGCATAAGATGGCTTTGCCAACAAAAATCAGAGTTATATCATGGCAAAATAACCCCAAAAACACACTGAAATGATAGCTTGCAAATTTAGGCATGAAGGCATACACAACGACTCATGTTTAAGGCATAAAGCACAAACTCTTCAAAGCATTGAAAGAGTGAAAGATGTGAGTATATGGCCACACTAAATGTACTGAAATAACATTTCAAACGATGCCAAATCATGGAAATAGTCCAAGCAATGCGTGCTAATGGACTCAATACACAAAGCTAATGAGCAAGATTGAACCATGGCTATACAAAGCAATGCATGCATGACCAAAACAACACAAATAAGACCTTAAGCATAGTAAAACATGGCCAAAAGCTTCTTAGAGTTGAGCCAAAAGCATGCTAGAATGATGATCAAAGGCATGATACACATTAGGCTAGTGAATGAAAATGTACTACAAGTGCAAGGAGCATGCATGGAGCTATCAAACCAAGCCAAAATAGTGGTATGCCATGTCAAAATAACCCCAAAAACAAGTCATGAATAAGCCAACACAAGCTTAACAAACATGCTCAAATATGAGGCATACAAAGCAAGTAACCAAGAAACAAGGAGAGAGGATGACCCTCTCCTATTTAAGACCTCAAAACACAAGTTTTACCACTGAAAATCTACTGGATTTCAGTGGTCAAAAGGCCAAGAGAAAGTGATCTCAAGGGCCTAAAGTGATGGTGTAAAATAAAGCCAAACAAGGCACAAGAGGGGGTAGACCACCCCTAACACAAAAGAGACCTTAAACAAATATTACAAGTATGCAAAATCAAGACTTTTTGCAGTAGAAAGTTAGGCCTAAAACAACATGCAAGTAGGGCCAAAAGCTTAATAAAAAACAAGGGATTAAGAGGTTAGAAGTTCACCCTTGTAGAACCACTTTAGAGCAACAACTCCAGCAGCTTTTTTTGATCAAAACCAGTCCAAAAATACAAAAACCAACTTCAAAGTGCCTCAGCTCCAAGAGTGTGGTGTTTCACTATGTGTTTGTGTGCAAAAGTGTGGAAAAACTACACTTTCGAACACAAAAATGAGACAAAGAGAGAGATATAGAGATAGATGTATATCTATAGCTCAGGCCAGATTTTCTAAACCTGGAGAACGGAGGGAGGGCCTCCCTCTTATAGAAAATCAAGCAAGAAGCTTGTTGAACACACTTAAGGCTCTAAGCCATGTATGGAGGATAATTTTCGTGCCCTCCAGTTGTTACAACTGGCACCAAAAGATCTCCAAAAAGGTGCTGGAAAGCTGCCGACCACTTGAAGTGGTCGGCCAACTACTTATAGTGGTCGGCCGACCACCACAAGTGGTCTGCCAGGAAAGAAAGTGGTCGGCAGGTGGGGGGAGGTGGTCTGCACAATGAAAGCAAGCCAATGGTGTGGTGGCTGACCACTTTTGGTGGTCCAAAGACCAAACTAGTTGGCCAACCATAAAACTGGCTGACAGGCAAGAAAAGTGGTCTCCAAGGGGAAGAACTGGTCTCTAACCCTTATTCCACCCTCCAAGCAAGGAAAACAAGGTTTGTGCCAAAAACAAACCAAAAAGAAAGCAAGACAAGAGTCTGGGAGGCAAGGCGTGCAGCCGGAAACCTCGAAAACTAGTCTACGACCACCAAAAGCGATCTACGAGGGAGAAGTAGTCTACAACTACAAAAAGTGGTTTACAAGACCACAGTGTCCCTCTAGGCAAGGTTAACAAGGCATGGTTCAAAAACGAAGCCAAACGGAGAACGTTAAGCAGTCCTGCGACAAGGCGCGCGGCCGAAGGCTCCGAAAATCGAAAACTAGTCTCCAAGAAGAAAAAGTGGTCTACAAGACCTCTATCTCCCTCCAGGGAAGGGAAGCAAGGCTTGGTCCACAAACCGAGCCAAAGCACAAAGAGTTTAGAAGCTCGGAGGCAAGGCACAACACGTACAATCACCGAGCGCTCAATCGATGATGTCTGAGTCTTAAGGTCGGTCAAAAATGGGGTGTCTACAAATGGTTTCGCTAGTTCATTGAGGATATTCCACATTGGCCTGTGCCAGCTATCTATATTCATTATGATAGCCAATCGGCGATTGGACGAGCACCGAGTAATATGTATAACGGAAAGTATAGACATATCCGTTGTAGACATAATTCCATATGACAATTACTCTCCAATGGAGTTGTCTCTTTAGACTATGTAAAGTTTAAGGACAACATTGCAAAACTGCTAACCAAAGGGTTAACTCGAGAGTTAGCAGAAACGTCGTCAACAGGAATGGGGTTAAGGCCTTTAGTAATGTTTATCGGAACGAAAAACCTAACCTAGTTGACTGGAGATCCTAAGATCCAGGTTCAAAAGGACAACCTAATTTCGTGTAACGAGATGAGTCATTAAAGAGGTAAATCTTCTTGGCCATTTCTTTGTACAGTGATACCCTGCAGGGGTGGAAGGTTAAGCTAATGCTTTTAATGACCTAAGTGATATGAATAATCAACCATGGTATAATAAGATACCTTATATAGGTCAGCAATGTGAGTGCGAAGTTGGGCCACTTCTTTAAGAATTGGTAGGCCGAATTCTTTAAAAAACACTCATTGAACCAAGCTAGTGTTCTAGGGCTACATTGGACACACCGATGAGAACAAGAACAATGGTTAGACTAACTCTTGTGCAAGGTCTATTGTCTTGGTTTACACAATCGGCAGAACAGTTCAAGATATCACATTCACTGGTTAGCCAGCAAATCCGATAGGCTTTCACTATGAAAGGTTCAAGGCCAACATCTACTTTTTCTGATGCAGGGTTAGTCTGTTTGCTCTCTCTCCGAGTCTTTGTTATAAACGTTGTCTGTTTTTTTCTTTATTCGGTCAATTTTTATTCATGTGGGGGATTGTTGGAAAAAAATGGTTTTATGGTGATTTTAATGAGAAATTAAAGTATGTCCAAACTATTGGTTAAGGTAGGATTAAATGGATTTAGATTCTTTGGAATAAAATCTTTACACCACAAAAAGAATGACAAAAAACCATTAATAATTAAATGAAAATTTGTCTCATAAAGTTGGCCTCATGAATGAGGTATTGGGAATTATGTATAACTACTAATCCCACATTGATTGTGGAGGAAAACTTTGATGGGTATTTAAACCTCAAGATTTTGATAAGGGCATAAGTCCTTTGGGGCATCCAAATTTTTCAAAGGAAGGGAGTTATGGATGCTTCAAGGATGAGCCTGGGCCAAAACTATAGTCCAAGTTAGTTATGGAAAATTTGCCACAATTGTGCGCCTGCGCTGCTCGCTCGCCAGGACTGGGCTAGGTTCGAGTCCGGGTTCGTGGTTTGTGGACCATGGATCTTAGGCTTGGGCTTGAGTTTGAGGCTTGCTGGAATGGGTTAGGTTTGGGCTGGGCCGGATTAGTGGTCCAGCAACCTAATCTTTTTGAGCCAGGTTTGCTGCAGATACACACAAATGTGTATATAGAGTATATAACTTATACACTAATTGACCCATCAGTTTTGGTGCATTACTCCAACAGTTTTGCAGGAGTAATGGCCTGTATTTGGTGCCAGCCTTGACGGCTGGAGGCTCCTCCTCTCTCCCCCATTATATATAAAATGAGGCTCATCTTCCTTGGTTTGACACAAAATTTGTGCTGTAGAATATACAGTCAGTTTGCTCCTATAATTTTCTTCTCGTGTGAGAGAGTGCTGCCATTGTCGGTTCGCCAAAGCCAACAGAAGGTACTTCTGTGTTAGCCAGTCTAAACCGTTGTATTTTGGGAGACAGAAGCCGACGTGCCGTCAGCACCCACGGTGAGACGGCTAATTTGTTTTAAGATTATTGCACAAATGATGTAATTAACTAAAATATATAGATTCATGATTAATCAAATTAACATTACAGAATAAGAAAACATACTGAATATTACAATTATATTGCATAAAAATACACAATACAATAAAATGATAAAGAAGTCAATTTATTTCAGGTAATCATGAATCTATTTATTTTAGTTAATTGCATCATTTGTACAACAATAAACAAGAAGGTAATTTTATTTCTATATTTCATCATATTAAATTTACACTTTAATTGAAATAGAGTAATGCTAGAGACTCAAAAATTTTTCTAAAATTTCTATCAAATATTTCACATGGTATAAATATGGATCTATAATGTAAACTATGAGGCATCTAATAAAATTTTTAATAGAATTTTTAAAATATCTACTGTTTTTCATTAAAATAATAATAAAAAAAAGGAAAATTTCCTTATGTTCAATTTAAGACCCAAGGGTCTCTTAGCGGGTCGACTGGGTGAAGAAACCAAAAGTCATTTGTTATAAAATAACCTCTCCGATTCTCTCTCTCTCTCTCTCTATATATATATATATGTAGGTGGATTGATTTGCAGTAATGGAGTTACAGATGTATAATGCCGATAAGAACCTTCCGGCCATAGGAGAAGAGTCTCAAGGTGAACTCAAACCTTTAATGCGTGATAGTTTATACTTGTAAACTATGCTTTAAGCGAATTGTTTCTGAAAATTATCTAGTTCTTCTCATAATACCTTTGAATTGAATGTGTGAAATTCGAAACTAAGACAAAAAGTGAGTTGGGTATTACTCTATTACTCGTTTGATAACAAAATGAAACAACGGTTATTGATGGGAAGATAAAAATGTTGATTTGTTCGCTCGTAAAAAGCTTCATACCCAACCTTTCAAATTGTTCGATTTTGGCTTATTTGAATTTGGGGACCTTAACCTTGTTTGCTGACCTCATGGGATTAATTTCCAAGTTGGAGTTCAGAAATTATAATTTGTTTCTACTATGTAGGTTCAAGTTTATTTGTACTTCCATTTCAATTGCACTGTAGCCCTTTTTTTTTTTTTTTGAGCCTAATAGTTCTGAGCAGTGAGCACATTGTTGCTCAAGCTTGGCTTTATGATACAAGTAAATATGTGCATGTCATTCGATTTGTATTATTTAGTTGATGTGTTAGTGGGTGGCAGAGTTGGTTGACTATAAATGGGAATGTGGGTGTCCAATAACCAACCTTCGATCATTTTGGAATAGATATTTTCAGAGATTCTCTCTAGATCTCAATTGAGACTTTCTCTCTCTATGATTTCTCCTCTCTTTGATTTTGATTCCATCATTTTTGTATCA
Organism: Camellia sinensis; assembly: GCF_004153795.1. NCBI lineage: Eukaryota > Viridiplantae > Streptophyta > Magnoliopsida > Ericales > Theaceae > Camellia > Camellia sinensis. The sequence goes on from NW_021026887.1 coordinate 565,792, forward strand.
GAGCTAGGGACTGATTCCTAATCTTTTCTGGATTTGAGTGTGATTCATCAATAGTAGAAAAAATTTCGTTTCAATTTACAATTGATTTCGAACTGATATGTGGCCAACCGTAATTGTTGCCTCCACTGTGTGACATAGCTTGACTTCAAGTTGTGATAGCTTTCGAAGAATGAGATTCAAGTTGCAGGAGTGTCAACTAGGTTGTTCGAATCTGGATGGCGTGGGGTTACACTAAGTGGGGATGGGGCGGGTGTCGGGGAGGGGTATAGGGGTGATGTTCATAAATGGGGGTGGGTAAGGGTCCCTTGACCTATCCCTGCCTTGTTGCCGTCATTAGTCAACGTCTTTGTGTTATATCGTGTACATGTGCTATGTATGTGCCTTTGCTACATAGCATATGGGTAATGAAGTCGATGATAGTGCTTGATTGTTGTGGATGGTGAAGAGATGGTGTGGTTGAGGGAGGCACTTTAGGAAGATGGTAGACATTGACATGGTTGGCGATCACCGGAGGCGGAGGACATGCAACCCTTGGAGAGAGAGAAGGTGGTAGCGGAGAGCTTGATGCTTTGCTTGAGAGATAGGAGAGGTTGAGACGCTAATTGCATGCATGGAGGAGGCTCCCTAATATAAGGTGGCCAAACCTTGGTTGCCAACATAGCTTAGGACAGATGGCTCCACACCTTAATTCAACAATATGGATGTTGTTACACGGTCTTGGGTAGAGCTCAACCTCAAAAGCTAGCCCAAGAGGTGAGGGTGCCCTCACGTTTATATGCTTAACATTGCTTTAGTACTTGGGCGATATGGGACTTCAACATGCTAACTCGGCAACACTTGCGTTGTGCAGGCCAAGGACACACATCCTACCCATCTTTGAATTCTCAGGCTTTGATACCATGCTACACGGTCTTGGGGTAGAACTCAACCCCAAAATCTAACTCAAGAGGTGAGGGTGCCCTCATGTGTATATGCTTAGCATTATTTTAATACCTGGGTGATGTTGGACTTCATTTCACACCCTTCCTCATGCCTAGTTTGCTCACTCGACAACACCTGTGAGGGTGCTCTGATACCATGTTGCATAGTCTTGTTTAGTTTTTAACCTCAAAAACTAGCTCAAGAGGTGAGGTTGCCCTCATGTTTATATGCTTAACATTACTTTAGTACTTGGGTAATGTGGAACTTTGCTTCACAGATGTATCTTGGTTACCTTTTCATTGGAGGCCAAACCTTGAGGAATGTATGATGGAGTTGACAATAGGTAAGTATGATATATCTTTCAAGATGTCATAGAAGCTTAGTGTTAGGTATGATGAAGGTTTTAAATAACTGTGGCGGATACTGTGACGGTAATTGTAGTGTTAATGCAGTTGCGCAATGTAACGGCTGTAGCGTAACAGTGGCGGCAACCAGAATCGTGAATTTTTTTTTATTTCTTCGCGCAACTTTAGAAAAACATACCGATATGCATGTTTTTATTTCAAAATCACATTTAGTGAAGTTCAAAATAATTTTGGTATGTTTTTCTTAGTTTTTAAACATGATCCAATATATGTACTAATTTTTATATTAGTTTTAAGTCATTGTGGAGATTTTTCCTATTGTTGGATTATTTAATTTTCTTTGCTATACTAATTATGTACTTGTGGATAACTTCCAACTTGTTAAGGAAAAAAACAAAATATGTTTAAAATTAAAAATAATAGTCTCATAAACATAAGTTCAAAATACAAAATATGAATATAATAAAGTAAAAGTACATAACATGAAATCTAAATTTTGTTCAATAAACTTAACGTAAGAGGAAATAGATCTAAGTTAATATCTAAAGAATTAAGTGAAAAAGTAATGAAAGCTTGTCAATAATAAAAATAAAAATAAAAAATATAAAGTAATGAAAGTTTGAAAAGAGAAAGAGAGAAGTAAGCTCATTTAATTAATCTTGATAGCAACTCGAGTCTTGTAGAACTTGAAGATTGGACATTCAAAACATGTAGAGTTGAGATTTTTACTTAAGTTTTGTGCATTTTTGTGTGATTTTAACAACTAGAAAATAAAAAAGAGAAAATAACCTTACATAAAAAATAAGTGTAGTGGTGGTAACAACCGTAACAGTGCTGTAGCGGCAATGTAACGGCCATTATGGCCTTTATGTAACGGTGGTAGACATTACAGTTGTAAATTTTTGTCACACTGCTATAGCGGTCGTAGCGGGTGGTGGTAACTACTACAACCTTGAGGCTGCTTTTTAAAACCATGGGTATAATTCAACCTTCGAGGTGTCACATGCCTTTGTAAATGCCTAGTGTCTTTGTAAGATTGGCCTAGACATGTTCTACCTTCAGGAAAGAGTTGGTGAGGCACTAAGACGAACCCTTAGACTCTAGCCTCTAGGCCACAAGTCCTCTATTGATCTCTAGCAAGATGCCTAGTCCTTGCTCCCAACCTATGTAGCCAAGGATGGAGCCATGGTATTTTTCCAAAGGAGGCAAAATCTGAACCATACGCGAAATGTTTTCCTATTTGATAGTAAATAAATTTTTTTTTAAAGGGCTAATGCTTTTTCTTATTTAAACCCTAAATCTATGCATATTATTGTCCTCAATGACAGTTATGGAATTTTTCATAACTATCTCAATTACTGCTTGAAAAGTAAAAATAAAAGATAAATTTACATGACTAGCAAGATTTTAATTTGTAAACAAATTTTCTTAAAAAGGGTGTTTGTTTGGTGGGATAGAGCCATGAGATTGGACTCCATGTCCATTAGAATAACTAGTCCAACATTTAGTTAGAAAAGTGAAAGTCAGACTAATAATCTGGTCAGACTAACAGGTTGTGTGGGACAGAAATGAGTGGATTGAGCCAACCTCTAGATTAGCTAGTTTAATGACGAAATTGAACCCCCAAGTACATAACATTTCTTTCTTTCATTTTTTTTAAGAGTGCTACTATCAGCCCCCACTTAATACTTTTTTTTTTTTTTTTTTTTTTTTTTTTTTTTTTTTTTTTTTTTTTTTTTTTTTTTTTTTTTTTTTTTTTTTTTTTGAAAAATGGAACACAAGAAAGATAAGATAAATAAATAAAGGTATTCTTTTTGGGGGGTGAGGGAGTCGGTGAGTGGTCTGGAAAGTTGACAAAATGGTGGGTATCCTTGAGTGGAGAGAGAGAGAGAGAGGAAAAAGTATGTTTGCAAACTGCCAAAAAAGAGGATCATCAGGGTGTGGGTCTGTCAGCAGAGAACAGATGGACAGCAGGACCTTTGAGTTGAGATTCTGATTCAAACCACCATCAACTTGCAGCTGTTCAAAGTACGCATTACGTAAGCGTGCATGGTCACGAGCTTCCTCCCGCATTTCAGAGTACATATTTGCCACTGCTTCTCCAGTTTCTAGCCAAACAGGAGCTGTCCGGGATGAACTCCGACTTTGTAATCTATCACCATAGATGCTCCTCCCCTGCCCGCTGCTGTAAGAGCTAGCCAAAAGATGTGCACTTCTACTTGAGCCAACACTAGCATCAGCAGAACCATTTCGTTCATACTTCCATATACCAGAATCCTGAGATGACATTTTCCTGACAGCTGAAGCAAAATCAGTAGCACCTCTCGTAGGGATTGAAGAGCTAGATTTGAATAAAAGCATGCTGTCCTTGCTGGAATACCTGTAAGGACTACCACTTTGTTGGATATCATCTCCAGCATATTTTGGCAAACCATTTTGACCATCATGCACAGAAAGTGCAGGAAAATCCAGTGCACTGAGATTTGGTGCTGACAAGGCCTTTGTTATTAGCCCAGCAATACTCAGATTACTATGCATTTAGAGGCCATGAGGTGTACCAAACACCATTCAAGGAGGGGAAGAAAAGAGGGTCTGAGAAGCTTGATCAGAAGCAGGTTGTCCATAGGAAGTCCATTGATGCATTTGGACAGAGGACTTCACAGTATAGAGGTGTCACAAGGCATAGATGGACCGGTAGATATGAAGCCCATCTATGGGACAACAGTTGTAAGAAAGTTGGAAGAGGCAGGAAAGTGAAGGTATGTGTACAAAATTCCAGCGGGCAGCGAAGGCAAGGTTGCCGGCCGGCTGCCCGCCGGTGAGAAAACAAAATACGGGCCTAAATCTTATGGCTTTGATACCATGTAGAAATTTAATGTATAAAGAGAAATAAAGAATTGTATATTCAACCTTCGAGGTGTCACATGCCTTTGTAAATGCCTAGTGTCTTTGTAAGATTGGCCTAGACATGTTCTACCTTCAGGAAAGAGTTGGTGAGGCACTAAGACGAACCCTTAGACTCTAGCCTCTAGGCCACAAGTCCTCTATTGATCTCTAGCAAGATGCCTAGTCCTTGCTCCCAACCTATGTAGCCAAGGATGGAGCCATGGTATTTTTCCAAAGGAGGCAAAATCTGAACCATACGCGAAATGTTTTCCTATTTGATAGTAAATAAATTTTTTTTTAAAGGGCTAATGTTTTTTCTTATTTAAACCCTAAATCTATGCATATTATTGTCCTCAATGACAGTTATGGAATTTTTCATAACTATCTCAATTACTGCTTGAAAAGTAAAAATAAAAGATAAATTTACATGACTAGCAAGATTTTAATTTGTAAACAAATTTTCTTAAAAAGGGTGTTTGTTTGGTGGGATAGAGCCATGAGATTGGACTCCATGTCCATTAGAATAACTAGTCCAACATTTAGTTAGAAAAGTGAAAGTCAGACTAATAATCTGGTCAGACTAACAGGTTGTGTGGGACAGAAATGAGTGGATTGAGCCAACCTCTAGATTAGCTAGTTTAATGACGAAATTGAACCCCCAAGTACATAACATTTCTTTCTTTCATTTTTTTTAAGAGTGCTACTATCAGCCCCCACTTAATACTTTGGACCCCCCATTTGTTGGAATCCCCACCTACAAAATTCAAAACCCTAACAATTTCTAAGAACCTTCCAAATAATAAAAACCAAAATTATCCTTCTAAAAATATCACACCCACCAAAATACACACCCCTTAGCACACCACCTAAAAACTCCCATCTCCCAAAACCCTTATCAGTTGAACTCACCAATCTTCCTCTCACTGTCGAGAGCTGAGCCGTTGATCTTTGTCGTAGCCAGTCCTTCACTGTTGACCTCTCTCTGCCGTCGATCTCTCCACCGCCATGTTTGGACCTATGTTGCCGAAGAAATTACCTATGTTCGGACTTGTGTTGTTGAGCATTATAAAAACGTAAAGTTATCAGTCTATGAACAAGTTTGACCCATCAAAGTTTAACAAACAAAGATAAGTATGCATAAACCAGTTTGATTAACAAATAAAACTAAAGTTTATCGCATAACCAAAACGTGAGTATGGATTAAGGTTACATTCAAAGTGCCGAACATATGAATAATGTTCGGTTAGACGTTGCTAAACTAATGCCTTTAATTTGGCCACGTGTTACTATTTTTTTGGCATATGTTTGGGAGTTCAGTTTTGAAAAAAAGTAGGACCGTTTTCACCAAATTTTTGTTTTTTTTGAAAAAACTTATCATTACAAGGTCAACTTCCTCCGAGATGCGAACAGCATCCAAGCTGTGAACCTCCTCTGAGCTTACATTGTGATGCTCTATTCGTCTCATGGTATTGGGGTTGCCGGAAAAACTCTCTCATTGCCATTACTGGAGAAGTGTATACTGTTGAATAGTTGTTGCCGTTGCCGTTGCCGTTGCCGCCAGAGGGTTTTGAAGGTTTTGAGGGTTTTGAAGTGTGTGGGTGGTGATTAAGGTGGATCCTCTCATAAACCCTGTGTTATGATTTAGTGGGTGGATAGATTTAATTATGAGATGGGGTGTCACAAAATAATTCATGTCCTTTTTAGTAATTTTATTTGAGGTTATTATTGTAATAAAAGAAAAGAAAGACATGGGGGGTCCAAAGTATTAATTGGTGTGGTAATAACAACACTCTTTTTTAAGACATGTTAACCAAAACAAACCAAACCAAGCCTTAAGTCCTATCAAATGGGGTCGGCTATATGAATCCTTCTTCTTTACCCAACTCTATCAAAGGCCATTTGGTTAGTCAATTTAACGAGATTCATATCTCTATTTATTACACTAACTCACGTCAATCTAGGTCTACTCCTTCCCCTAACACTTCTATCTAATCGTCACTGTATCACATCTCTTCACTCTTTTTAAACATGCTGGATTTTTTTATTTATTTTTTTAAACGTGTAAATTAATCTCGTTATAAATGATAGTCTTGTTTGTTTGTTTGTTTGTTTTTATTTATTTATTTGTTTGTTTGTTTGTTTTTTTTTTTTTGCCTTTTTTTGTATTAGCAAAATCATAAATGAAAATATACTTCTAAACTCGTATTTAAATAAAATTAAAAAGTGGTTTTAGTAAAATAAAATCAAATATACTTCAAATTTAGCATTGCCATTGCTTAGTAAACAAAAGGACAAAATGGTCTTTTGAGAAGTTATCTTTCTTCATAATTTCCTAACCAAACATGAGATTCACTAGGATAGCTATTTCCAAACATCTAATCCCATGACCAAACAAATATGAGATACATATCATTTCCAACGAAATAGTCTAGGGACTATTTATTCCAGGACTAATAGTTCATTGCATTGCAATCCCTTTTTATTTAGTCCATTCAAACAAACATGGATTAGAGGAGCTACATAGGAGAGAGTTATGTAGAGAGGAATGGGATTGATATTTTTATTTTTTGGGATAAATGGGAGAGATTCTTATATTACTTCTTAAAAAGAGTGGGGGGACATAACATAGTGGGGGCAAAATCCAAATGTGAGTGAGGCCAAATTGTCTTGCATAGGCTATTTTTCAAAGTCAATACAAGTGATTATAGTAAATTTTTTTCCAAATCTTAGTGGGGGCATTTTCCTTCACGAGTCCTAACATCCCTCTCCCGTGGTAGGTAGCAATGATGAGACACTTCAGACTGGGGATTAAGAAAGCTTGGTTTGCTACACATTAGTTTGTCATGATCTTGGTGGCGAGGGTAATCTCAAGAGGAGAGTGCCTGGTTGTCCTCTTCTTGTTTTCTTCCTTTTTTATTAATAAAATTTCCTTGGCTGCTGATAAAAAAAGAAAAAGAAAAAAAAAGAGGAAGATATTTGAGCAGCCTTGATTAATGCCTAAGCCTGGCTAGCATGTCTTGAGTCTTGACTCTCTAGGGGAGGAATTGGGGATATGTGATTGACCTACGTGTCACCTCACGAGGCAAAAATATGACGCTCGAGCCTTATGGAGAAGTGAGTTTGGATTTGCTAAAGTTGAACATTTGAACTTCATACGTAAAGTTGGCGCATTGTGCGACTAATCTGTACCCATGTCAATGATCTAAACTGTTCATTTCATACGACAAGCTGAGAAGAACATGTATCCAAAAAATTAGATTGATCAGACATAAGTAATCACATGATCAAATCACATATACATTATAGCACATGGATAGTCTATTCTTTAAAACATGTAGGCTGTATAGATAAAAATGGTCTAATAGTATGACAATTGATGTTAGATCAATTTGATATTTTGCATGGATAATTTTCTTAGTTATTGTATAAGATGAATGGCTTGGATCACTGAAGTGAATCCAAGCTAGTCCAATAATTGATCAACTTCACCGTGAAGTTGAGATATTCAACTTCAGCAAATTCGGACTCGTGGAGAAGCCAGCCACATGATGACGTTGCAAAGTGTCACAAGCCGGCTCTTTTTAGAGGCACAACGGAACATATTTGCCTGTGAGGCACTTGAATTGGACCAAATGTCTAGCCTTGCTAAACTCTCCTTGACCATCGAGTGTTGAATCTTAATCCGTCTTGTCAAATGCAAGCCCAATGCTATGTCTAGCAAAAATAACTCTCACAAAGAAGCTCCGGCTTCCATGCCACGAGTGGACTAGATGTCCGCAAGTGCATTACGCGCTGCTGATGTTGCTCCATGGCACCAAACTCGCCCTTGAGCAAAGCGCTTGCCCAACTGAGGTCCAACTCAATCAAGGCGTCCCATGTTAGTGTGACTCACAACTAACCCAACACAAAGTTGCCTAATTGTGCACTGATCTAGAACACTCGATCTGGTTGACAAGCTTTCCCTCTCTTGAATAGGGTCTCTTGTTGCGCCCATCTCAGACAGCCATAGGTGACTATGGTCACATGCGTGGCCACAACTCAAATCCTCATGCACGCATTGATATGCTAAACCATCCACGAAGGGTCATTGTGCACCCAAGGCGTTGCACTAGCGTGTAGCATGAGCATGACAATGTGTGTTAGTATTGCTCAATTAGCATTTTGTCTTCCCACAAGCTCCGCGCAATGCTTCTTGCATGATGGCAATGCTTCATGACATTCAATTGTTCCCACTAGTAGCGGTGTTGTCACTAAACCGCTAGCTAGGCTACACGACCCTCGCATTCACGGCTGAACCCAAGCCTATGTTCACAAGTTGGCACATGAGGCTTTAATGATGGCATGCCTCGATAGCCTAATCTGTTATATCGAAGATGACACCACAATATGCTACAACAAGCGGCATAGCAAGTGCGTGCTTGAACCTCCCGCTAGGAAGTAGCGTGCAATGTTGGCACTCATGCCTCTCAATGACACTGTCCATGGGGTTCCCAAAACACACATGAAGACCAAAGACAACTCTCAATAGAGTGTCAAAGGCCTGCCCTTTGGTTGCTCATTTGTAACCCCATCATAGGTTGGGGAGATAGGTTGAAGCACTCCATGCCCCCTTTTAATAGCATCTTAAGCCCTTTTCTGGCTGGCACAAAGAAACATCCCACATGTTTGAGGAGTCATAATGAAATAATCCAATAATTCTAAATATTACCCAAATATTAGAATTTACGGAAATGCCAACGCATGCTTGAAACCCTCTAGTGTGCAAGCATGGGCAGGCGTGTGCACATCGGCATTGGGTATGCGTTGGACTACTTGGGGCCAACACGCCATGTTGGGGCGCCACGCCACATGCAAGAGTTGCGAGCTGAAGTCAAACTGTTAGCTCATGACACAAAGCCATGTGGCGGAATTGGACCCATGTACCTACAATAGCAGAGTTGATGGTAACTGATGGTGGTATTAGCAACCTTTTTGGGTTTTATTTAGTTGGAAGAGATAGTGGTGTTGATCAAAGTCGGGTCCAAGTAATCTTAGGTGGTTGAGGCGATGACTTTCACTATTGACAACAATTCACTAATGCTTTCTCCTTCTTTCCTTTTCTTCTTACTCTTGTATTTGTCTTAATAATTTGGTTCTGTTGATTTAGCATGTAAAGAGGGACTGAGCAAGGGTTGGGAAGTTTTTGTTGATGAGAAAGAGGCATAGAAATCATATGGGTGATCTATTGGTGATCGGGCATATGCATTGGTGAAGATTCTGATAGGGTACTTATGTTATTTGCATAAGTAGGTTTAAGAGCTAAATTGTCCAAGGCTGTTCCTGGAGAGCCATGGCGCTACCCTTTTTTTTATTTCTTAAAATTTTCTTCTTATATTTTATTTGAAAACGGTTAGATGTGATTTTGGTTGTCTTTGGGAGAAGCAACTGAACTCTTAACTTCTGCACTATTGGGTTTTATTATTTCACTAAGTATGCTAAATCTGCTTATTAATGGAACTTATTTCTTTTTAGTTGTTTGTCTTAACTCTTTACAAAGTGAGGTTAGCAACTTCCTTTCAAATTAACTAGGATATAATCTGTTGGCACTTTCCGACAGTTGGTTTTGATGAACAACTTCAGGAATTGATTCGTAGAGGCCTAGACTTTGATACTTGGACTTCAATTATTTCAAAGATTGAGAAAACATATCCAGTAAGTTTTCAATTCCATATGTATGTCTTAGAATTTTCATGTTTAAATCTCAAACATATGATTGCATTTTGCTGTTAATGGCACATAGTTATTGGCATTCTAGACATTATTGGGCTCCAGCTTAGATATTTCTCCTACTTTTCTTTTTCTTTCTTCCTTTCATGTGTTATTAATAATCAGTTAATGTGGGAGTGTCTACTTCTGCTCTGCATTACACAGAATTTTAGTTTACAACTATTCAGCAATCTAGTTACGACAAAAATTGTAAAAGCTTATGACCTAAAAATATGCATGCTAAGAAAGCACTTGTTTATTTGCCTAAGAAGACAAAACCTTATAGAGATTTAGATGACCAATTAGGAACAAAAAATCCATACTAGCTCCTAACTCCGAAGCACGGACATTTGTCATATCGGGCACGACGCTCTTTGGACGCTCTAAGGGTCACCACTTCTTTGACTTGTCTTAATTAAAAAGTAAAATTCATAGCATCAGACATTTTACACACACTTCAGCGACACTTTCTGAACACTCTGAACACAACATATATGATGAATCTCTTCATAGTAACAATGTTTTGCATTTTTTCGGAATGCAACTTGTGTAGTCTAAATACGTTTTGCAGCATTTATAAGATGAATATATCATGTGTTGTGTATCTCAATGTTCTACAATTGTTTTGCATTTTTTAAAATGCAATCTTGTTTATTTTTGTTTTCATTACCTTTAAAAAAACTATTCATATATTTGAATGTAACAAATATATAAAAATATAATTATTTAATGTGTCCCAAGCATGTTGTGTCCAACAATTTTCGAAATTTGTCGTGTCACTCACCATATTCATGTCAATGATGTGCTACTTTGAGTTCCTAATGTTGGCTTATTATAACCTGAGAGTAGTAACTTGAGTACGTGGGCAAAGAAGAAGAAAAATATGAGGAAAGGTGAAAAGGTGTTTCACCCTTGTAATGATTTAACAAATTTACTCAAAACACAATCTTAAATTCTCATAAATCAACTCCTATTGAAAATAAGATTTACAACTAAATTTATAAGTTACTAGACTTTTACAAGAAGGACCCCAATTTCACGATTAGAAAGTTAAGAAACTTTGACCAACTAGAAAATTTTAGAACTAATAACACAATTGAACTCCATGGAAGACCCATAAACATAATTTAATCCATAAGAACACTCGTGGGCTACCCCTACAGCTCATATCCAATAATTATCAAAATACCCTAACTAAAACTGAATAAAAAGCCATTAAATTGTCCAGAAGCATTCTAATGTCTAAATATATAAAACAAAACTCAAACTAACCCAAAAGATGATTACATAAAGTCCGAGGTGCAATCCTTGTGAACTTTAGATTTTCCTTTTTCTTCTTTCCATGTTCGTCATCATATTATCTACAACGGATCACCTAATTTGTTGTGTAGAGCAGCTCTCCTCTTGAAAATGCTTGCTAGCTCAACTAGTCAAGTTATAGCAGGTTGTACCACAGCCAATGGTTCAACCACAGTAGAAGCTACATTTCTATGGGTGACATGCTCAAATTATTTTACTTGCACCTTTCTCATTTTTATTTTAAGTGAGTTACTTGCACCTTCTCTTGACCCTTGTCAATTCCCATTTGGCTGAACTCTTTCCCTTTGC
>NW_021026887.1:577341-597559 GCF_004153795.1 Camellia sinensis
AGAGTTCAGCCAAATGGGAATTGACAAGGATCAAGAGAAGGTGCAAGTAACTCACTTAAAATAAAAATGAGAAAGGTGCAAGTTGAATAATTTGAGCATGTCACCCAATAGAAATGTAGCTTCTACTGTGGTTGAACCATTGGCTGTGGTACAACCTGCTATAACTTGACTAGTTGAGCTAGCAAGCATTTTCAAGAGGAGAGCTGCTCTACACAAACAAATTAGGTGATCCGTTGTAGATAATATGATGACGAACATGGAAAGAAGAAAAAGGAAAATCTAAGTTCACAAGGATTGCACCTCGGACTTTATGTAATCATCTTTTGGGTTAGTTTGAGTTTTGTTTTATATATTTAGACATTAGAATGCTTCTGGACAAATTGACAAGGGTCAAGAGAAGGTGCAAGTAACTCACTTAAAATAAAAATGAGAAAGGTGCAAGTTGAATAATTTGAGCATGTCACCCAATAGAAATGTAGCTTCTACTGTGGTTGAACCATTGTCTGTGGTACAACCTGCTATAACTTGACTAGTTGAGCTAGCAAGCATTTTCAAGAGGAGAGCTGCTCTACACAAACAAATTAGGTGATCCGTTGTAGATAATATGATGACGAACATGGAAAGAAGAAAAAGGAAAATCTAAAAGTTCACAAGGATTGCACCTCGGACTTTATGTAATCATCTTTTGGGTTAGTTTGAGTTTTGTTTTATATATTTAGACATTAGAATGCTTCTGGACAAATTTAATGGCTTTTTATTCAGTTTTAGTTAGGGTATTTTGATAATTATTGGATATGAGCTGTAGGGGTAGCCCATGAGTGTTCTTATGGATTAAATTATGTTATTGGGTCTTCCATGGAGTTCAATTGTGTTATTAGTTCTAAAATTTTCTAGTTGGTCAAAGTTTCTTAACTTTCTAATCGTGAAATTGGGGTCCTTCTTGTAAAAGTCTAGTAACTTATAAATTTAGTTGTAAATCTTATTTTCAATAGGAGTTGAGTTATGAGAATTTAAGATTGTGTTTTGAGTAAATTTGTTAAATCATTACAAGGGTGAAACACCTTTTCACCTTTCCTCATATTTTTCTTCTTCTTTGCCCACGTCCTCAAGTTACTACTCTCAGGTTATAATAAGCCAACATTAGGAACTCAAGTAGCACATCATTGACATGAATATGGTGAGTGACACGACAAATTTCGAAAATTGTTGGACACAACATGCTTGGGACACATTAAATAATTATATTTTTATATATTTGTTACATATCAAATATATGAATAGTTTTTTTAAAGGTAATGAAAACAAAAAATAACAAGATTGCATTTTAAAAAATGCAAAACAATTGTAGAACATTGAGATACACAACACATGATATATTCATCTTATAAATGCTGCAAAACGTATTTAGACTACACAAGTTGCATTCCGAAAAAATGCAAAACATTGTTACTATGAAGAGATTCATCATATATGTTGTGTTCAGAGTGTTCAAGAAGTGTCGCTGAAGTGTGGATATGACAAATGTCCGTGCTTCGGAGTTAGGAGCTAGTATGGATTTTTTGTTCCTAATTGGTCATCTAAATCTCTATAAGGTTTTGTCTTCTTAGGCAAATAAACAAGTGCTTTCTTAGCATGCATATTTTTAGGTCATAAGCTTTTACAATTTTTGTCGTAACTAGATTGCTGAATAGTTGTAAACTAAAATTCTGTTGGAGAGTATAATGATCATGAGCTATTTAGACCTATAGTTCACTGGATCTTATGTTACGCTTGAAAAATTATTAGATGAAATTTATCTCTCCTTTTTTGGGGTAAACTTTAGAATGCTTCTTATCTTTTTCTGAAATTTTTCTATAATGACGAAAATGATGTTTGGGAGTGAAAGCAGGTGTATTTTTAAATATAGGAAGCACGGATATGGATACGAGATACGGATATGATACAATACAATATAGATATGGAATAAGACAAAACCCCCTAAAAAAGATATGAGTACGGTTAGGATGTGCTTGTAAATTTTTTTTTTTTTTTTAGAATTATTAGTAGTGAGTTAGAACATAAGCTCAAGAGAAATCACACTATAATGATACAAAATACTAATCTTTAAGCATTAAGTATTAATTTAAGCCAATAGCTAGTTTACTTTACAATTTTTAATTTTTCAATATCAAGTTTAATATGTTTATATTACAAATTTATAATAATATAACAATCCACAGCTTATCCCTATGCTTTTTCCTTTTGCATTAGTCAAAAATGTCGTATGTTTTGCTTGCTTATTTATTTATTATTTATATTTAATTTTACTATTGTTGTATTCTCTTGGTAATTTGTACTTTCTATGTAGTTATAAGGGTGCATGATGCAATAAGGACACGTCAATTTGACAAATTTTATTACTTTAACTCACTATGTTCTTATTATCAAAGAACTATGCAAAATATTGTAAAAATATTCTTACATTTATCCTTGCAATTATATTATATTATAATACTAAGAAATGCTACAATTCTTATTTTGTAAAAGAAGTAATATGTGACTTGGAGTATCCAATACTTCAAAAATTAATTAAGAAGTATTCGATAATTTTAATATTATTCGATACGTATCTGTGAGTATCCAAAGAGTATTGGTATCCAATATAGATACGATATGGATACGTCTCTCTTTTAAAAGTATCCATGCATAGCTGTATTAAGAAACGCGTTTGTCACCATCAAGTTTAACACAAGAGTCCATGGGAGAATCCAAAGAGTATCGGTATCCGATATAGATACGATATAGATATGTCTCTTTATTAGGAAACATGTCCTCGGTGTCACCATCAAGTTTAACACCGGAGTCCATGGGAGTATCACTCGGGTGAGTACCTAAGAGGCTAGCCTTAGAGAGAAGATCAAGCACATACTTACGTTGCGAGAGAAACAAATCCCGAGAAGACTAAGCAATCTCAATTCTAAGAAAATAGCGAAGATGAATCAAGTCCTTAGTGTGAAAGTGCTAACCTAAATATTGTTTTAAGTTAGCAATACCGGTGGTGTCAATGCCAGAAATGATGATGTCATCTATATAGACAATGAGAACAACAATATTTCCAGTAGATGAGTGGTGAACAAAAATAGAATGATCAAATGGAGAATGGCGGAATCCATATGCAAGCACAACTGCATTGAAGCGATTAAACCAACCATGAGGAGAATGCTTGAGATTAGGCCTGTAAATGGATCGGATTTGGATTGGATCTGTCAAAATTTGAATCCGATCTGATTAAGACAAACCCGAATCCGATCCGAATCTGTTTAGCCCATATTTGATAATAGATCACCCGAATCTGAATTCGATAATTTCGGATATTTGATCCGATAATCCGATCTGATCCGATTAATTTATTTATTTATTGAGCTACAATTTTAGATAATTTGATTTTTTTTTTTTTTTTTTCATTTTGTGTTTTCTTCATTCAAATTGAGAATAATTGGATCAGATTATTGGATTATCTTATCAGATCGGATTGGATTTTTCATATTCGATCTGTTTAATAAACGGATTAAACGCATTCGAATTATTGGATTGCCGGATCGGATTTTTTGTAAATGAATTCGGATTTTCGGATCGGATTCGGGTTAGATTAGGATCAAATCTGATCCATTGACAACCCTATTTGAGACCATACAAGGCCTTCGGCAACCGATAAACCAAATTCACAGTATCGAGAATAGCATAGCCAGGCGGCTGATCCATATAGACCTCCTCTTAGAGATCGCTATGAAGAAGCCATTCTTTATATCATGCTGATATAAAGGCCAAGACTAACTGACGACAACAGAGAGTAGAATTTGACCAAAGTTAAGGTGAGCCATAGGGGAGAAGGTTTCTAAATAATCAACACTATAGGTTTATGTGTAGCCTTTGGCCACCACGCGGGCTTTAAGCCTCTTAACAGAACCATCAGGAAGATACTTGACAGTATAAATCCAATGACAATTGACAATAGGTTTTGTAGAAGGCAAAGGAGTAAGTTCCCAAGTCTGATTCTGATGAAGAGCACTCATTTCCTCATCCATAGCATGCTTCCAACCTAACATGGACATAACCTGCTCGTAAGATGGAATGGAAAGACAAGTTACAAGCAAATGAGTGAAGGCTAGTGGAAAGACGATCACACGAAACAAAACGGGCAATGGGATGTTGTGTGCAAGTGCATTTACCTCAACGCCAAGCAATGGGGGAGATCATCGGATGTCACTATGGTAGGAGGTGCAGGAGCCTCTGACAAAGAAGGTGAACTATTCGGGCCATAAGAAATAATGTCACGAGCCTGAGATCACTGATTAACATGGAGAGAAGATGGAGGCAAATGAGAGGGATCTACATTGGTGTTGGGTGAGACAGAGGACGAGAGGACACAAGGCACGAGAAGAGGTGTGGGAAAGAATGGCTCCCTTTCACGACAAGATATAAGATTAGCGGACAACTATTGCCCAGATAGAGAAAAATAAGGGGTGGACTCAAAAAAGGTAACATCAACATTGACAAAGAACTGACTCATGGTGATAACATCGATAACAAATAAGGGGTGGACTCAAAAAAGGTAACATCAACATTGACAAAGAACTAACTCATGGTGATAACATCGATAACAATTTTGAGTACGGGAATTACCTAAAAACACACACTTGCAAGCGCGAGGAGATAGCTTATCTAGGTCCAGATCAAGGACATAGACAAAGGCCACACAACCGAAAATACGAGAAGAAAGAGGAAACGGGGAACAATCGAGGTATAACTGAGATGAAGAAAATTGGTTCTGTAACACAACTGAAGGCATGTAGTTAAAATAAGACGGTGGATAGTGAGCACAAAATCACCCCAAAACTATTTAGGAACGTGCATGTTAAACAACAATGTGCGAGCAACATTTAACAAATGGCGGTATTTCTGCTCAAGAATACTATTTTGGGGTGAGGTACGAGCACAACTAGTTTGATGAACAATACTATGACCATCACAAAAAATATTCACAGTAGGCTGCACATATTCTGAACTATTATTAGACAAAATATTTAAATATGTTTCTCAAATTGAGTAAAGATTTCATTATAAAACTTATAAATGACTTGGGGTAATTCAGACATTTGCTGTAGTAAAAATAACCAAGTCATCCGAGAGTAATCATCCACAAAAATAAAAAAATAAAAAAAGTCATCAACAGTGGGAGTTTGAGAGGGACCCATATGTCTATGTGGATTACATCAAAAGACGCGGACACACGACTAACACTATGATTAGGAAAGGAACTACGGTGATGCTTTCCAAACTGACAAGCATCACACTCAAGTTGAGACAAGCAAAAATGCCATTGCAGAGGAGATATGGTAGCACTCAAAACAACAGAAGTAGGACGAGGAGGGCTATTAGTGTTTGAAAATATAAGCCATCTTTCTCATTCCTTGAACTAATCATCCCTATGAGGCATGGACACGGACATGCAGACATGCAAATTTTCAAAAAATGGAGGACACGATACGCTGGAGACACGCTTAATATATATAATTTTATTTACTTTAATATCAAATATCATTTACAAATTAATTTTTTTACAAATAAAAATAATTTATTCTATGTATGTTCAGGTTGAGCAAATAAGAATACCCAAAAAATAGAAAAAAAAGGAAAGGGGAAAAAAAGGTTTTTGTTAAAATATATATATATATATATAAAGGGGACATACACGTTAGAAGAGAGGGAGATAAAAAAAAAAAAACACGAATAGAACAGAGGAGAGAGAGTTGAACACGTAGAGAAGAAGAGAGTTGAACACAAGCGAGAGACAGAGTCGATGAGTTGAACACATAGCGAGAGCTAGATAGAGAGAGAGAGAGACGAACACACAGACACACAGAGAGATGAGCAAAAGAAGAAGAAAAACAAAGAAAGAAGAAGAAAAACGAAGAGAAAAGAAGAAAAGAAGAAGAATGAAGAACAAATTTGAAGAAACAAACAGATTTGAAGAACCTACCTCGATCTAGGGCTTCAACAGGTTTTTCTTTACCCTTTCTCTCTCTCTGTATTCAACGGGTTAGGGTTTCTCTCTCTGTCTCTAACGTGTCCACGTGTCCAAGAGTATCCCTCAAGCGTGTCCGGTTGGAAAAATTAAAAAAAAAAGGGAGGGGGGGGACACGTTAGGTAGTGTCTGACACGTGTCCATTGCGTGTCCGTGTCCAACACGTGTTGGACACCTATACGCTGCCTCCAGAGAGGTGTCCGTGTTTCATAGAATCATCCTCTTGGCCTGGAGGTCTTACAAAACACAGTGGGAGAAAAAATTATGGAAAAGTGAAGAACTTTAGTCAATCGACTAACAGAAAGTAAATCAAATGGAAAAGTAGGAACATAGAGACTAGAGGGTAAGGACAGAGATGTGGTGGGCTAGAGAATATCCTTGCCACTAATAGGTTGAGATGATCCATCCGCTAGTATAATATTATGCGTAACGGCAAAGAGTATTAAAAAGAGATGAATTACTAGAGAGAGTATATGAGCCAAGGTTGGGGACATTGATGTCACGACCCCATCCCGCCCCAAACAAGATAGTGTAGTGATCAGCTAGTAGTCGTGGACTACCAAAGGCCTAACTTTTAAAACAAGTTAGACTCTTATGATAATTGGGGCAAATTTCCAAATTTTGAGTGCGGAAGCCATTATTTGCTTATATTGATTTGAAACATGCATTCAGAGCAGTGCATAGCTATATGAAATGAAAGCATACATTCTCCTTGGATTGTTATCTGCATTGTTACATCACTTAAACAATAAAATAAAATACAACATTTATGACATAACCTTACAAAACCAGAACAAGCACACAAGCCCGACTTCTAATTGGAAGCATATACATAGCAATGAACATTCCAAGGCTTTCGAATCAAGAGTCCACAACAGGTGGTAAGAAGTGAAGCTTGGGTAACCAGCTTGGGGAATGATAGAATATCACCCCCTATTTATAAATGAAGATTAGGGTTTACAAGAAAGGCAATGACAAGATGATCCCTGAGTGCTATCCCTGAGTGCATAAAATGATTACAGACAGACCCTAGTGTACCTTTCGGCCAATATAATATGCTAACACTTAATATAATATGCTAACAAGAAGAGCTCAGTTATCTGGAGGTTATTGGCATGATTTCCTAATAACAAAACAAGATCCAAGGTATCATCTTAGTACATGATACAAGAGTATAGAACGTGCATTCATGGCAAAACATTAATATAACTTTCATAAACATGGCATAGGTTTTGCATTTCAAATCATGGTTTAACAAACATAACTTTACTATACTACTACTCACAAATGGCTCTTGAACCAAGGGTGTTTTCTTCCTCCAAATGATTGACCTGCATAGAACATGAACAAGACATTGAACACAATTCAATTTACAAACTCCTACTTCAATTCTAGTATCTAAACTTACCTTAATATTTCTTAATCAATTTCTTAGATTGTTCAAGGTCTTTCTAAGCTTATTCCAAGTCTAAATCAAGTGTCAAACAAGTGTCAAATGCATGCCTAGAAGCATCCTAGGTGATTAAGGCTTGATGAATATTGAAGTGTGCCAAAGACGTACGTTGAAGGGCTTCAAGTATTCCACAACAATGTCATATGTTTTGTATTAGAAAATATTATGCTTAGATGTTTCAAGTAAAAGGAAATATGAAGAAATGAAAGAAAACTAAGTTAGGAAAGGAGTTAGAATGCAATGTGTAAAAAGAAAGTGAGTAGCCTTCACTATTTTAAACATATCTCTTTGTATACATCGAATTTGGATGTGAGACCACCACCATTAGAAACTAGACTTTCGGGGCTTGAATTTAGACTCAAGAATCGCTTAAAACCGAGTTTGGATGAGAGGGATATGTCCATTTGAAGTTGGGCTGAAATAGGGGTGCCGCACGTGCGCCAGCCTTGGCCGCACTTGCGGTGGCTTGGCTGCTTGAGTGGTGTCCTAGACCGCTCGAGCGGTGGCTCAGGGAGAGGCAGATTGGTTTCTGCTCGCTCGTGCGCCCAATGGTGGCTGCTTGAGCGCCGAACGAGCAAAATGCTGGGTTGGCGCGTGTTCTTGGTGTTCTAACTCATTTTTCTTCATTCTAAAGCCTCAAAACTTGACGTATGATGTACCAAAACATAAATAAATGATGTATGATCCATGAAAACTCATTTGAATGCATGAATTCAAGATTCATCCAACCAAAAACATGTTTTAATTCAAGACCTTCTCAACTTAGTTTCTTTTCAAACCTTTCTTCATTTCCTTCATTTCAATCCTTCAAAGCATGATGTTTAAGACTTCAACACATGAATTGATGATGTGTATTTCATAGATAAACATTTATATGCAATGAATCCTAAACTTAATCAAATCAAAACATGATTTTTCTTTGCAAATCTTCAAGACTATTTTCTTTTTCCTTAACTCACTACAAAACTCCTACTTTAATCCTTCAAAATCTATTCTAAGTGATTTTCTAGCTAGCTTATAACAATAACAAAAGATAGAGGGTAGGATTTCTTACAAAGAAATGGTTTTTCCTTGATTTTCCAAGCTTAAATCTTGAAGCTCCATGATTTCTCTTCCTTTCTCCTTATTTTCTCTTCTCTAGCTCCTCTCTCTCTCAAGAACACAAGAATGATCCTACAACTGCTCATTTCTTCTCTATTCTTCTCTTTTGTTGATGAGAATTGATTAGCTTAAGTGTTTCGCTAATTGTCCCATTAGCTTAATTAACCAAGTTTAGTTCTAATTAACCATACTTGTCCTAATTAATCATGCTTAGTTCCTAATCTTAATTAGCCTAATTATTCTCACTTAGGCCTTAATTAATCTTACTTAACATTTGCTAATCTCTCTTAATTTTTAATCAAGTACTCATTAAACTCTACTTGTTAGACTAAGATCATTAAGCTCCTCACTTAGGGTTTCCTGAACCATTTAAGTAGTCAATATTCATTTCAAAATCAATTCCCTAACTCCATGTCATTTATCAACTTTCACACTAAGGTTCTATTTCTAAGCTGTCTTAAGTTTTTCATCAATCATAAGTGTCCTTAAGTTCCTTTTTCTTAGGCACTCTTCTTCAAGGCTTTCTCACTACTCGTTTCTATGCTTTATTTTAAGTATTCTATATAATGATATTGCTAATTTGACTTAAAGACATTCAAGGGTAGATAATAATATGATTGTGATACGTGGCATTATTTTGGGTGTTACAATTGAGCCATACATGCAATATTACCTGAACTAGCCAATGTAGCTGTAAAGGATGGATGGAGGGCAGTACGAAGAGACTGGACTAGCTCAATAAGCTCACTAATCTGAGTGGTGAGTGCATCATGAGAATTAGCTGAGGAAGCAACTGTGCCAGAGGGAAAAGATGTTGACTAAGATGATGGAACATCTATAACTTGATTCATATGATCAGGTTTACCATACTTCTGCCAACACCAAGGCTCAGAATGGCCTAAGGAACCACAATGAGTACACTCTAATCACCACGGGACGCAGAACCATTTTGACACCCACTACCACCACGAGAACCATGAGAAGAACGACCACCATGTGAACAATGGAAACTAGTATATGAGCCACGATAACTAGATTGGCCATGAAAACTCCCACAGGTAGGCCCACGGTCGCCACTGCTAGAGATCAATGCAGAAGAGGACAAGGTCTGAGAGGTAGAACCAGATGAGGGTTGACCTTGTCCCAAAGAAGAACTCAACCGTGAATAGGCATCAGCAACGGAAGGTAATGTTTCACTAGCAAGGATTTGATCTTTGAAACCCCTTAAGTCAAAATCTAAGCCCACGAGTGATGTAATTAGAATTAGTATGGTAGTTATTTTTTGGTACTATAAGAGTTAGTTAGGGTTAGTTGGGCCTTTATCCTATAAATAGGTGGTTAGGTCCCTCTAGTATTCAGTTTTATGATAATTTGATATGGAATATTTCAGAGCTTGAGAGCTCTTGTACCTATTTTGGGATTTTCTCTATAATGAAATCCATTTCTTGATTTGCCTCCATCAACGAGTAAAAAGGCCATCATAAACTCCTTCCAATGGCGCTTTTGTTGTGCCACATCAGTAGTAAAAGATCTGTGCTGCAATAATTAATCCCACTAGTTCTGAAGGTCATTATAATATGGTAGAGAACGACCAAATTGTTGAGCAGCAGAGATTTGCTCATATAACTCATAGACCCAGGAGACATTACTCTGACTAAAAAATGACTCTGCAAGGGAGTCTCAAATCTCCTTGGAGGTGTCACAAAATTCCACAGTAATAGCAACATTGGGTTCCATGCTATGCCAGATCCATCCCATAAGACAAGAATCGTCACTACACCAGTCATCATAGGCTTTATTATTGGTAGCAGGAGGAACTTCAATAAGAAAGCCGAATTTTATCTTACTACGCAAAATTTTTTTTGTTACATGAGCTCAAGCCAAATAATTCAAACCATTTAGTTTCATGGTAGTAATAGACTTGGGCAACACATCTTCCTTAACCACATGAGGTTTTGTTTCAGCCTAAGAAGCACGGACACTTCTAAGAAGGTGACGTATCCGTGTCGTATCCGTGTCGGACACCGACACTCTTTGGACACTCTTTGGACACGTGTCCGATACTCTTCAAAACGTGTCCTATTTTTTAAATATTTTTAAAGACCCGGACACTCATTGGACACTTGGAGGACACACGTGTCAATTGTTTAAACACATGTGTCTATTGATTATAGATATGTAAAACTAATTATAAGTTTGAACAAAACAATTTAAGATACAATAATAAAACAAAAACCATATAAATTTATAGGAAATAGTGCTATATTGCATTTTTTATTATCTTTGAATGATATATTCATATATATAACATATAATAAATATATAAAATTATATATTTCATGCGTGTCCTCCACGTGTCGTGTCCTGCATTTTTTTAAAATTAACGTGTCGGCGTGTCCGTGTCGTATTCATGTCGTGTCACGTGTCCGTGTCCATGCTTCTTAGGTTTCAGCCATGGCAAACACACAAAGCAACAAAGGAGAACTCAATAACACAGTAGCAAAAGAACACTAGAAAACACCAGAAACAACAGTCTGGGACGAAAACGCACCAAAAATCCAAACAAAAGACCAAATCCAAATCTCAAAACAAACCTCAAGGCCTCCTAGAGATGAGCTTACCTGGTAGAATGCGCAGGAGGAGAGCAAAAACACCATTGGAGATTTTTCAACCAAAAAATTTGAAAATACAAAACTCACAGCAAATGGTTCCAAAAAATTCCACAAAAATACCAATGACTTCAGGAGGAAGAATCGATCCTTGAGAGCCCAACTTGTCCGTACGGATGATGACATCATGCTGATGTCAGCATGTTGCTGTCATCTCACAATGATCTCTAGATTCCGATGAGCACTTGAGAATGTAGGAACGATGTTCCGGTACCAAGTTAGAATGCAAAATAGGTGAAAATTAGGGTTAGGGTTAGAGAGAGAGAGAGAGAGAGAGAGAGAGAGAGAAGAGAAGATGTTTTGACTAATTGGTTTAGGGTGCTAAATCAACCTTACACCAGCAGCATATATTTATACGAAGACATTACAATATGACCATAGTACCCTTAACTAATAAAATAATAACATAATAACACCTGACTATTCTTATAGGTGTCAAAGTGCTCTGTGGTATTACAGCAGTAATATATTTTGAATACTTTGTTTTATTAATATTATAATGAATGTTCAATGGGCATAGATTTTATTAAGGCTAAGATTAACTGTTAGCAAATGTTAGGATGTTATCTTTCTAGAAGTAGGATGATGAAAACATTTTGGGTTGGGGTGAGTTTACAATGAAGTTGGATATGAGGCAGGGATTGATTAATCAACGAAGTCTAATGCCTGACCCCTCCCTAAGGATCAATGATATATAGAGTCGCACATATGAGGTTGGATAGGCAGCAAACTTTGATTAGCTAACAAAGCTTCTTCCTCCATAGTTGCCAATGGAGTTTTTAGGAATCTTGATTTAATATTTAAAAATGAGTTGTCAATGTTGGTGCAGACATTGCATAGTATGGGGTTCAAATGAATAATCATTATTAAGGATTTAAAAAGTACTACCCTCTTCATTCTCAAACACTGGAATGATGATTATATGACAGTAATGATGGTTATGATAGTAAGTTCTTTACAGTCCTGTCTTGTGCATAGAGCATCTGATAACAGAAGTGTTTTGGCCAGTATGTAGACTCTGGAAAAAATTCTTTTGTGTAGTGCATTTGCTTAAATTTACTATGAAGTAAATCTTTTATTGCTGTTAGGATGCTGACATAAAACAACTCTTCTTTGCAATCCTCGTAGGATAATATAGAAAAGATTTGTTCAGTGTATGACTCCTTTTTGTCGGAATATCCTTTGTGCCATGGATACTGGAGGAAGTATGCTGCTCATAAGGCACACTTATGCACGGTTGACAAGGTTGGTGAAATCTTTGAACGAGCTGTGCAATCTGCAACATACTGTGTCGGTATTTGGGTTGAATATTGTAGCTTCAGTATGTCGGCATATGAGGATCCATCTGATGTTCGTAGGTAACTTCTATGCTTTGAAATCTTCATGTAGTTTTTGTTGGAATAATTTTCTGTGTATGTTGTGTAATTATGTGATTAAATTATGAACCAGAAATCACAACAGCCAGCAATTGCAGAAAAAACAAACTTACGGAATTGCAGAAACAAATTTTAGAAACAGAATAGGACTAGATCAAGTCAAGTGTTGGACAATTTCTTCTTGAGACAGATTTGTCCCTTGCACTGGTGCTTACGAATCAACGGACATCTATCTCCCAAGATGAAATGATCTTTACGCAAACTGAAGCAGCAATTCAATCAGTTTGCCCAGTGACCAGAAACTATGTTATGTGTCACGACCTAAACTCACCCCTAGAGGTTTAGGCCATGATCAGCCAGTAATGCTAGATTACCTGGCCTCAAAGACAAGACAAGACAAAAAATTAATAATAGTAAACGGGACATTGCGAAAGCAATAAATAGAACATAACTATGTCCATCAAGTGGTGCATACATGCTAATTACACAAGTATTTAAAACTTACAACTCATACATCCATTCTTATTTACATTCGTAGATACAACACATCTGGTTGAACTTCTTACGCATAATATTCATTCAAAACAAATCCCCAAAGAACAAAAACAAAATAACATAAACTAAGGGTTCACACGGCTTGGCTCCACTCGAGTCCAAGTATGCCCCATCACGGAGGCACCCAAAAAGTGGCTTTATAGAGGGTGGACTCCTGAGGCTTCTCTAAACTTGATGCTCCATTTGCTCACCTACATATATATAAGGGAAGGGGGTGAGCTAAAACCCAGTGAGTAATATCAGTATAAAGAGGTTAAATGAATGATGTCTAGTATAATACAAATCATATTTTATGAGTTTCGAAACAAAGCATAATTAAGTATTTGTCATATCAAAGTTCATAAATCAGAACTCATATGTGGTACATTCAATAGTGTAAAGCAAAGGACCTGAAGGCATATATCGAAGGGACCATTAAGGTCAACAAAAGGGACCACATGGGTCCAAACAAAGGGACCATCTAGGTCAAGCAAAGGGACCACTCGGGTCAACATCAGAGATCTCTGTGCTCATTTAACAAAGGGGCTTGGTATTGTTTCTTCTAGGCAAGGGCCTTGTCAAACAAAGGGCCATGGTATTATTTCTCCCAGGCGAGGGCTTCACTAAGGATGCCACGATTACTTTTCAAAAGATACAATAATTCATTCTTATCAAACTAGCATTTCAAAATAACATTCTTGTAGTAATTCAAAAATACATTTCAACATATCTTTACAGTAGGCTGGCACAAGTGTTGGACCTCGGATAACCACCTACACAAAACACATAACAAAGATACACATTGAAGCGCTCGTTTATAACAAATAGCGTGTCTTAATTCAACTCTATTACGTGTGTTTCTAGCTTATTCCATGGCCAAGAATGTCTAAATGATGTTTAAGAATGCCTAAAAGGGCATGAGGATGCAAATATGCACATGTGAGTGTTTGCCAAATTTTGCTGAAAACAGGGTGTTCGCTCGAGTGGACCTTTGGTCGCTCGAGCGGTGTGGCCTAATTGTAAAAGTGCTAGATGGTGTCAAAGTAGGCTCGAGCCATCACTTGGTCGCTCGAGCCAAGTGCAATTGTTTGCAAAAATACTGGGAGCATACAAAGTGTGGTCAAGCCATGGATCCGTCGCTTGAGCGGATTGGGCAAATTCTGGGTTTTCTAGATTGCTCTTTGAAGTTCAAAAATGTATCTTTCATGTTCGAAGCTTGCATGACATGGTAGAAATGTGTAGAAACTCTTTATAAAACATGAATTCATGGAAATTTTGAAAACATATCCTCAAATACTCTTTCAATTCTCCAAAACAAAGCTCAAAATTTAATGTTCTTGCCATGCATGTAATGTTTTACGCTTCTTTCCTTTCAAACCATGATTAAATGAGATGAGAAGTGTAGAAACATGAAGAATCCCTCAAGTTAATGTGTAAAAGTTCCATGCATGTATGAATTTGTAGAAAATCAAACTCAAGGATGAAGAATTATGCATGCATGTGCACAATTAACTCATTTCTTCCATGATCAAGTTGATTCTAGCTTTCTTTTCTCAATTTCATGCAAATAATCTTACAACCTCCATGAACTTAACTTTTGCATTAATTATTTACAAGAATTATGGGTGATAATCTTACCTAAACCTTGAATTGAGATGTTGCTAGCTTAATTTCTTCAAATCCTCTTCAATCTCTCTACAATCCTTCCTCTCTCTCTCTCTCTCTCTCTAGAAGTTGGTCTCTCTCTCTCTCTCTCTCTATATATATATGTATATATATATATTCTCAGCCACAATTTTGTTGAAGGAAAATGAGCTCAAATGTTTGAGGCACATATATATATATGGAAGGATTGGATTAGGCTAATTAATTTAGCTTAGGTTTAGTTAATCCTAATCAAGTCTAATTAATTTATTCTAATTATTTTGGTCTGAATGAAATTTTAATTAAATTTTCCATATGATCCTAAACATTCCCATTAGTCTATTGAACTAATCAATTTTGGTTTCTAAATTTGTTTAGGCTTTCAATTTCGAATTCTAAGTCGGTATTCTAACAGATATTTTAGAAGCAAATAGATAGGTACAAATTAAACATATAATCATACAATTATGCTCACTAAAATAATATATAAAAATAATATGTATGTCGGGGTCGTCACAGTATTGTCTCTCTGACATTCAGTATGCAGAGAAGAAATAGAAAAAAATGGATGCTAGAGGGAATGACGAGGAACAACCTTTTTATAGGCACCATAGAGGCTATTCGGAGAGGTTACAACTCTTTTGAACTGGCAAAGGATTGCGATTGCTTGAAGGAAAAAACCCTTTGTTCGGAGGGCCCTGTTCTGTTCCGAACGGTCACCTCTGTTTAGATTCAAACTATAGAGGACGAGTTTTATGTGATAAACTTTTTTTATTTCTTATTTATATAAATTATGGTGGGTTAGTTAGATGAAAGAGGTGGGTTGTAAATTTTAAATTGCCTTCAAACCAACCCGCCTTAAAAAATCATTCAACCTGCCCAACCATCCCAAACTGCACAGAGTGAAGCAGATTGGGGCAGTTTGGGCGGTATTTTGCGCAGCCCTAGTTGGAAACATGTGCTTCGTTTTTACAAACAAAAAGGTCTGCATTCGAATGAATGCTCACGGTGTTCAAGCAATGGATACTTTGGAACCATTATGAAAGATACTGACATTCTCGTTCGAGTGGTTGCTTTGTGCATTTGAACACGCAAGTTTTTTAAGCTATACTAAGAAGTACAAACACTTCTAAGAAGATGGTGTATCCATGTCATGTCTATATCGAACAACTATGCTCGTTGGACACCTCTCGACAAGTGTCCAACTCGTCAAACGTGTGCTATTTTTTAAAAATTTTTTTAGATCTGGAAACTCTTCGGACACTAGTGTCCTTTTCTTGAACACATTGTCCACCGATTAGACACATAAAACTAATTATAGGTTTGAACTAAATAACTTAGGATACAATAATGAATGAAAAAATAATGTAAATGTATAAATGAATTGTTATATTACATTTTTTTTTATTATGTTTGAATGATATATATATATATATATATATGACATATATAAGATTATATATTTTGTGCGTCTTTCCCACGTGTCATGTCCTGCATTTTTTGAAAATTGGCCTGTCGGTGTGTCTGTGCCTGTGCTTCTTAGAAGCTATACATACAAAACTCAACCATCTGGAAATATAAGGCCCAATAACCAAGCCTCTGAGATCTAATAGTCAAGTTGAATAGCTAAGCTAGCATATACTACAAAAGTAAACTTATGTTCAAGTTCTCAATAAAAATAAAGACAAAAGACTAACCAAAGATAAAACCTTCTAAATGATGATAATGCATGCAATGCATGAGTTTTATGATCAAAACTTGAAGTCGAAGTCTTCTGTTAAAAAAAATGATGTATTATTGATTGATATCTGATTGTATTTATATTACAAGGATTCCTATTATATAGAAGAGGGTGAGTGTGGTGTAGTGGGTTAGGTGTGGTAGTAGGTGGTGGTAGGTGTAGGTAAATTTTAACATCTTCTTTGTAAATGCTTCACTATAGAACATGCTCAAGACTCAACTAAGGTCTAGTTTGGCAATTGCTTTTTCAATAGCATTTTTGTTTGTTAGGATAAAATTATTGCTAAAAAGTTCATGGTTTTGGTAAATGCTAAAAAAATTGAGAGGATAAGAGAATACAAGACTAGAAGAAAGAGGGGACTGAGAGGTAGAGGGACAAAAGAAAGACTGAAGTTGAGGTAAAGATGGAGGAGTACAAGGAGAAGGAGAAGATGCAGAGAAAGGGAAGACATGTTCACATCTACACCCAAACACTAATAGAATGAAAATTAGGGGAGTAATTGAACAATTTTTCAAAGGGAGTATGAAGCTCAAGTTTAGAACTAGGAGTGCGATTTATGAGATAGACAGCAGTGGCTGGGGCATCAAGCCATTAGCTGAGAGGTAGGGAAGATTGATGAAGAAAAGTGATAGTTGTTTCGACAAGATGCCTATGTTTCCTCTCTGCTATACCATTCTGTGGGGGATTTTAGGGACAAGTCATTTGATGAAGAATACTGACACGACCCCATCTCGCCCCAAACATGATAGCATTATGACCGGCCAGTAGTACTCAACTACCAAAGGCCTAGCAAGACAAGACAAGACAAGAAAAGACAAGACAAGACAAGACTGGACTAATAACATTGGGGTTTATACAGAAACATGTGTCCATTAATTACCAAGAGTCCATTCAAATCATGTGCATAAATCGTATGAAAACATAACAACAATACTTCTCATATTATCATCTTAATATTTATAAGTCCAAACAGCAAAAAGAAAGCACATCATTCACAACATAACCTTACAAAACCCAAAACGCATGTACAAAGCTGTCTTCTTAAGGGTACATCTCTCAAGGAACAAAAACAAAAGAAAAAGACTTCTAAACTGACTTCTCTTTAGAACCATGTTCTTCTTCATCACCTATATACATATAGGGGAAAGGGGTGAGCCATTGCCCAGTGAATAGTAATAAAGTAAAGCGGTAAATGAATGAACATCGATGAGCTGTAATAAAACTAAGCACCAGATCATAGTTTGAACATAACCTTGTTTGGTTCTAATTTTTTGAATTTAATTTTCTGAAAATTGAATTTTTTGTTTTTCGTGAACTTTTTTAATTTCTTAAATAATTTTTTTACTTTAGATGCATCTAACCTAGATGCACATAAAAAGTAAAATATTTGTAAAAAAAAGTATTTAAAAAAGCAATAAATACACAAGAATTCGAAAATGTATTTAATTTTCGTAATTTTTTTTTTTTGTATTTTTGGTATTTAGTGAATTTTTTAAAGATTTTTTTTCACAAATATTATACTTTTTAATTTTATTTATATTAAATGTATCTAAAAAGTAATAAATTTGCTTAAAATATTTAAAAAATTGACTAAAAAAAAAACAAAAAACAAAAAACTTATTTTTCAGAAAATTAGAACCAAATCATGATAGCACAAAACTTAACTGGTAAGCATATACGTAGCGATGAACATTCCAAGGATTCTTGAATATCAAGGTGTTATTGGCATAAGTCCTCCAATAACTAGGACATAACAAGGTGTCATCGGCATGAGTCCCCCAATGATTAGGACATAAGAAGGTGTCATTGGCATGAGTCCCTCCAATAACTAGGACATTTTCCAAGGGTGTCATCTTCATACATGATACAAGAGTATAGGATGTTCAGTCATAATAAATCATTAGCATAGCTTTCATAGACATAACATAGGTTTTGCATTTCGAATCATAGTTTAACAAACATAACTCTACAACATTACTACTCACAAATGGCTCCTTGAACAAAGGGGGTGAACTCTTCCAAAGTCTGACCTACACAGGACATGAACAAGACATTGAAATACTAGTTAACTTGCAAGCTTCTTAAACTAATTTAAGCATATGACTTAGTTTTAGTTTTTCTTCTCTAATCAAACATTCTTTAAATCGGTTTCTAGCTGTATTTAATTTTTGTTTAGGTTCAAAACACGTACAAGGAAGTCCGGTAAGTCAAAAGGAATGGAAAGAATGCAAATCGGACAAGTGCCTTGTTTGGTCGCTCGTGCGCCAAAATTGGGCCGCACGAGCGGAGGTTTAGCAATATGCATCAGAGGCTTGGCCGCAGTGCGGTGGGTTGGCCGCTGGTGCGGTGGCCTAGGCCGCACGAGCGGTGGTTCATGTTAGGGCAGATTTGGCTTTGGCTGCTCGTGCGGTTGATGGTGGCCGATTGAGTGCCCGTTGAGCAAAATTCTGGGCTGGATGTGTTCTTCGAGTTCTTGAGGTTCCTAACTTCATTTTCTTCACCAAAAACCTCAAAACTTGATATCTAAGGTGCTAAAGCATGTATAAATGATGTAGTCCATGGAAAAACATTTTTATGCATTGAATTTTCATGAATCAAAACATGATTTACTTTCAAAATTCTTCATATTTGTTCTCTTTTCAAACCTTTTCTCATCTCTTCATTTTCAATGCTTCAAATCTTAACATCTAATGTTCCAAAATATAAAATAATGATAAATGATCAATGAAAACTCATTTCTATGCAATAATTTCAAAGTTAGACCAACTAAAAACAAGATTTAATTTAAGAACTCACCAACTTAGTTCTTGATGATTTTAGAGAGTAACCAGCTTAGGGTATGATTAGGATATCATCCCCTATTTATATTAATGAAGATTAAAGTTTGTAAAAATTACAAGGGAGCCCTGAGGCATAGAATAATTACAAACTAATAACCCAGATAATAATATAATATGCTAACACTCCCCCTCAAGCTGGTGCGAAGATATCTCTCATGCCCAGCTTGCCTAATATGTTATGAAATGGTTTATTCCCAACCCCTTTGGTGAGAATGTCAGCAAGTTGTTCACCAGACTGGACAAAAGGAGTACAAATGGTACCACTAGTGAGTTTCTCCTTAATGAAATGGCGATCAATCTCAACGTGTTTTGTCCTATCATGTTGAACCGGATTGTGAGCGATGTTGATAGCAGCCTTATTATCACAGTATAACCACATAGAGTCCGTCTGATCAATACCTAGATCAATCAACAATAACTTGATCCATAAAAGCTCACACACCCCTTGTGCCATAGCTCTAAACTCAGCTTTTGCACTTGACCTGGCAACCACATTCTGTTTCTTACTCCTCTAAGTAACTAGGTTGCCTCCAACAAAGGTGCAATACCCTGAAGTCGATCTCCTATCAGTTACTGATCCAACCCAGTCAGCATCTGTATAGGCTTCCACACGAAGATTATCATACTTTGAAAAATAAAGATCTTTACCAAGAGCAGACTTCAAGTACCTCAAGATTCTCATGACAGCCTCGAAGTGAATTTGATGAGGAGCATGCATAAACTGACTAACTATACTGACAGCAATAGCAATATCAGGATGGGAGTGAGATAGGTAAATGAGCTTACCCACTAATCG
>NW_021026887.1:597839-690701 GCF_004153795.1 Camellia sinensis
GGATGTCCATATATACTTCTTCTTCGAGGTCACCATGGAGAAAAGCATTCTTGACGTCAAACTGATAAAGCGGCCAATCTAGATTAGCTGCTAGAGAGAGAAGTACTCTGACTGAATTCATTTTAGCCACGGGTGCGAAGGTCTCCTGATAATCAATGCCATATGTCTGAGTAAACCCTTTTGCCACAAGTCTTGCCTTGTAACGCTCAATAGACCCATCTGCTTTGTGTTTCACAGTATATACCCATTTACATCCCACAGGTCGTTTGCCCGTAGGTAACTCAGTCAATTCCCAAGTGCCATTCTTCCTAAGTGCTTTCATTTCCTCAATCATGGCTAGTTTCCACTCAGAGGTAGCAAGAGCATCCTGAAAATGGTTAGGAATGCTAACAGAGGAAATATTTGACACAAACGCTCTATATGAGGATGACAAATGAGAGTAGGACACAAAATGTGAGATAGGATGTTGAGTACAAGATCTCACACACTTCCTCTTGGCAATAGGAACATCAAGATCAATGGACTGAAGAGATTCAAAGTTACCTAGACTCTCATCAGAAGCTAGAGATGGCAGTGGAGGAGCAGAAGTGGTTCCTTGCATCCAGTTAACTTTCTGTCTGTCTATGTCCCGGACATAAACTTGCCCTTCTCTATCCTTGGTGACATTGGGTTCTATAGTCCCAGTAGAAGAGGGTAGTGCAAGAACAACTGGTTCCACCATAAGAATCACAAGACTCATTTCACACCAAGGCTCCCCTGGAAATGAGGACTGTGACACCGGAGAGGACAAGAAATAGGATTGGGACTCAAAGAAAGTAATATCTAGAGATGGCAGTGGAGGAGCAGAAGTGGTTCCTTGCATCCAGTTAACTTTCTGTCTGTCTATGTCCCGGACATAAACTTGCCCTTCTCTATCCTTGGTGACATTGGGTTCTATAGTCCCAGTAGAAGAGGGTGGTGTAAGAACAACTGGTTCCACCATAAGAATCACAAGACTCACTTCACACCAAGGCTCCTCTGGAAATGAGGACTGTGACACCGGAGAGGACAAGAAATAGGATTGGGACTCAAAGAAAGTAACATCTATGGACACAAACCACTTACGAGAAGAAGGGTGGTAACACTTATTCCCCTTTTGAGTAGGAGAGTAACCAAGGAAAACACATTTGAGGGAGCGAGGGTCCAACTTACCACGAGTAGGAGAGATTATGAACAAAACAGACACAACCAAATATTTTGGGAGGAATAGAAAACAAGGACTGGGAACCTAGGAGGACGTGAAGAGGAGCTTGTTTTTGCAAGATCTGTGTAGGAAGATGATTTATAAGATGTGTAGTGGTGAGAACAGCGTCGCCCCAATACGGCCGAGGCACACTCATAGAAAAACACATGCACCGAGCCATGTCAAGAAGATGACGAATCTTGCGTTCTGCCACCCCATTTTGTCGAGGGGTATTGGTGCAAGAGATCTGATGGATAATGCCATGAGTAGAAAAATGTTGTCCTAACCCAGAATCTATGTATTCCCCTCCATTATCAGAACGAAATAGTTTGTCAGTGGCCCTAAACTGAGTACAAATCATCTTATAAAAATTGCGAAATACAGAGAAAACCTTACTCTTATCTTTCATGAGATACACTCAAGTAATACGAGAAAAATTATCAATAAATGTAACAAACCATCAGTGACCTTTCACAGACATAACACGAGAGGGACCCCAAACATCAGAATGTAATAATGAAAAAGGAACTAAACTTTTATTAAAATTGGGAGTAAAAGAAGCTCTATGTTGTTTTCCAAGTTGACAAGACTCAAAGAAATTCAGACACATGATGATTTGCGAAACCAGATGAAAATAAATGCTTAAGTAAATAAAAAGAAGGATGCCCAAGACGCCGATGCCACAACCATAAATTAGCGGGGGTTGTAGAACGCGTGGTAGAAGAATAAGCAAGCTTGTCCGGTTGATCTAGGAAGTAGAGATCATTTTTTGCACTACCACTGCCAATCGTCCTTCTCGTGACAAGGTCCTGAAAAAGACAATGATCAGGAAAAAACGTCACACTACAATTCAAATCCTGGGTAAGACGACTCAAGGATAACAGATTAACAGAAAACTTGGGAACATGGAGAACAGAAGATAGATGTATGGTAGGAGTGACTTGGACTAAACCTTTTCCAGAAATGAAAGAAACAGTTCCATCGGCAACCTAACTTTGTCCTGACCTGAAGAGGGCTTATAGACAGAGAAAAGATCAGAGGAGCCAGACATATGATCTGAGGTACCAGAATCAAAAATCCAAGGCAAAGACTTATGAGATAGGAAAACACAAGGAGAAGAGGCTAAGTTACCTGAGCGGGCAAATGACGAGGAAGATATACTGAGAGTAGTAGAAGACCAGCGGTGCAGCAATTGACGCAGAACATCCTCAAGCTTATTAGTAGTCGTGCCAGAGAGAGCATTAGAAGCTTGGCCAACAGAAGCAGAATTAGAATAAAGTGTATCAACGGCACTAGACTGATGAGCTCAGGAATAGGAGCCACGTCCTCTAGACTAGCCTGACCGACCTCCTCTAGAACCAGACCGATCACCTCAACCCCCGGATGGAGTCCCATGAAGCTTCCAACACGTCTCACGAGTATGCCGCGGCTTCTTACAATAATCACAGAATACAGACTCCTTAGCGGCAGACGGAGGGATGGGAGTTAGGCTGAGGCCATCTCGAGGGGTAGACAGTAATGCTGAGCGGTCAGTAGAGACAGGGGACATCATAGCAGACCGGCGACTCTTCTCATTCTGTACATAGGCAAATGCCTCCTGAAGTGAAGGAAGAGTGTCCATACCTAGAACTCGACTCCTAACCGGATCATGCTCCATGTTTAGGCTTGCTAGAAATTTAAAGACCCGTTCCTGTGCGATGAACTTCTTGTACCCGACAAAATCAGTGGTGCAAATAGGCTTATAGTCCTGCAGGTGATCAAGACGTTTCCAGCCGTTGGTGAGGAAGGTGAAGTATTGAAGAACAGTTTGCTCCCCTTGAATAGAGCTCTCAATAGAGCGGCGCAACTCAAATGCCTGTGAGAAATTTCCTTTGCGGGAATAGGTGGCAGCCACAGCATCCCAAACATCTTGGGCAGTCTCCATAGACGAGTAGCCCTCACTAATTTCTGGAACCATCGAATGAATAAGCCAACCCATAATCAAAGAGTTAGTAATCTCCCATTGGTCATAACCCGGGTCAGTGGTGCTAGGTGTCTGTATCCTGCCATCAACATACCCCATCTTCCCTCTGCTCTTCAAAAAAATAGTCAAACTCTAAGACCATGCTAGATAGTTCTGACTATTAAATAGAGAGGTCGTGATTTTCAGACTAGGGTTAGTGTTGTCAGGCATGGTAGTAGGTCCGATGGGACTCTCACTTCTAGTTGTTTGTGTTTGAGGGGTAGTGGACACACTGGTGGAATCTGCCATGGATACTATACTACCGAACCCGTAACAAAACTAGTGGCAATCACAAACCCGGAAGGTGGTGGTGGAAGAACAGACACAATGACCACTATAAATGCATAACAAAATTAAGAATTTTTTTGTTTGTTTGTTTATTTGTGTTTTGTGCTGTGTTTAAGATCAAAGGGAGGCACTACACGACATATGAGATGTAAACCCAAACATAGATAATACCAGACATTAACGAAGTGATGAGCGACGACTGAAGATCAATGACGTTTAAAGCATACCAGAGATGAGCGACGACTGAAGTGATGAGCGACGACTGAAGCTGTTCAAGAGACGACGGCATGGGGAAAGTCGACTGAGGCAAAGGGGCTACCAAGAGTAGTCGACACCAGTGGATGACCAACCCAGGTAAGTTTCGAACCCTAGAGTGATCTTTGTTGCTGAGTTCGACCAACAAGGGTGAGCCGAAACCCTAGACAGGCATCAACCCACCCGAAACTACGTGGGTCCTTCTCAGCTTGAGCCGAAGCCCCTCAGGGTGGAGTCGGCTTGAGGCGACAGAGAGAGAGAGGAACTGGCTCCGGTGGTGGCTGGTGGCTCTGGTTTGTGATAGGTCTAGGTGTTAGGGTTTTGCTCTGATACCATGATGATTTTAGAGAGTAACCAGCTTAGGGTATGATTAGGATATCATCCCCTATTTATATTAATGAAGATTAAAGTTTGTAAAAATTACAAGGGAGCCCTGAGGCATAGAATAATTACAAACTAATAACTCAGATAATAATATAATATGTTAACAGTTCTTTCAAACTTTCTTCATTTTTCTTCATTTCAATCTTCTCAAATCTTAGCCTAGATGATTTTTTAGCTAGATTAAAGCAACAATACAAGATAGAGGGTTGAATTTCTTACCTATTGATGATTTTCTCTTGATTTTCCAAGCTTAGGATTTGTTGATCTTTTGATTTCTCCTCTTTCTCATCTTTTTCTCCTTCAAAAACACCAAACTTCTCCAACTATCAAGAACTCTCTCAAAGCCTCTCCAAGCTTCTCTTTTGTTTGTAGGATTTGATTAATTAATTTAAGTGTTTCATTAATTGACCCATTAACTTAATTAACCAAGGTTAGTTTTAATTAATCAAACTTAATCCCGTGGTTGTCAAATCGTGAATCGAATTGGGAATCGGTTTCTCAAAAAAATGAATCCTAAATCGAATCAAATCATGAATAGTAAGATTCACTTTATTTTATATTTTTTTAATAAATGTTTACATATATATATATATATATTATATAAAATCATATATATAGTTCTTAAAGATGAAAAAATGGCAATCCATATATATAATAAATAATATTAAAGTGGAAGTGTACAATTAGGCTCACCTACAGAAATATACATAAAACGGAATGAGCAAGGCTCAGTGAATAATAGCAATGTAAGGAGGTTAATTGAATAAGCAAAACCTTGGATAAAATAAATAGACAGATACCAAACTATACACAGGTCTATGTATTGACGATTTCTTCTTCTTTGTTTTTTATTTTTTCTTCGGGGTTAAAGACACCAAACAATCTCGATTTATAGTGCTGTAAGCCAAATAAAAAAGAGCGAACTGAATGGTCAAGATTCGCAAATATCGACGATTCATTCCGATTCTTACAATTCCATATTTGAATCGCACGATTCTAGTAGATTTCTGATTCCTACTTGCGATTCATATTGCCATATGCAAAACTCGTATTGAATCGTATGACTTGTATTGCGAATCGTACGATTCAGACAACCATGCTTAATCCTTAATCTTCATTAGTCTAATTAATCCTACTTAAGCTTTAGTTAATCCTTCTTAACTTTTGTTAATCCCTTAATTTTTAATTAAGTACCCATTAAACCCTACTCGTTAGACTAAGATCATTAAGCTCCTCACTTAAGGTTTACTGAATCATCTAAGTATTCAACATTCAAGTTCAAGATAAGTTTCCTAACTCAAGGCTCAAAACAAATAATTTTCCTACACTTAATTTTCAAACTAACTTCTTCTTCTACTCTAGTCCTTAGCATGTCCTAATTCACAGAAAGCATAACACACAAGGCATGAATGCAAGAATAATATGATATGTGTCGTACATGAATGATTGGTTGTCACAAATACTGAGAAGAAAGATAATCATGAAATCTGTGATTGTCAAACTCACCACCACCATAAGTTCTGAAAATCTTAAGAGTGGTGTCAAATTTAGTCTCTGCATATGACTTAAAGAGCAAAAGCTTTGAAAAAACCTCACTTTCAGTAACAAGAGGAAATATCCAAGTGAATCCTTTCAACATCCACCTGTTGCAGATAATGTGGTGCTTTTGTAATTTAAGTATTTTCTATTTATCTCAGTTACTAATACTTTTCCAAATTTAACCTGCAGATTATTTAAAAGAGCAATGTCCTTTGTTGGAAAGGACTACTTATGTTATCCCCTCTGGGATAAGTACATTGAATTTGAGTCCTCTCAGCAGCAGTGGATATTCCTTGCCAAGATTTATGTTCAGACTTTGAAGTTTCCTACAAAAAGATTATGTCGCTATTATGATAAGTATACCTCTCTCTGCTTCGAATATTTCACTGTAAATATACTCTTTTAATGTCGATTATAATAGACTTTCTTACTGATTAATGTTTCTTTGCACTGTTGTCTGCTTTTCTATTTTTTTTGTTTTGTTTTTTAATTATCATATTTTATGTGGTTGGTAGGAAATAAATTTTCTTAAATCTTTTATATGGTTAGAAAATGAAGTGAAGGAAAATAAATATGAAGTGAACTTGCTACCATTTGGTGATATGGCGGTTTTAGGACTCTTTCTTGAACTTGGTAACTTGTGGACATAGATACTTGAACAGATAGCTGAAGCTTGCTCAATTAATACTTGTGCAGAAGATATTGCTGTTAGGGGCAGTAGTTGATGCTTAACCAGCAACAACATGTAAGAGCATAATCATAATCATTTTTCAAAGTTGCACAGGGAGTACTTGAATCATATATTTGCACCATCTGCCATGTTTCTTCTGTAATTGCAATGAAAAAAACTTTTCCACCTAAAAACCTAGCCTTGCTGTGCAAATAATTTAGACAAGCAGAGATGCCCATTTATCTGTCCTGTCACGAT
This sequence comes from Camellia sinensis, assembly GCF_004153795.1. NCBI lineage: Eukaryota > Viridiplantae > Streptophyta > Magnoliopsida > Ericales > Theaceae > Camellia > Camellia sinensis. The sequence goes on from NW_021026887.1 coordinate 604,458, forward strand.
CCAAACCCGCCCCTAAAAGTTTGGTTTATGACCGGCCTGTACATAGGCCTCAAAACAGAATTTTAAAATAATATTTAACCAAATACGGTGCCTTAAGCGGAAGCAATATTAATAAAAGACAACATCCATTGAGCTAGTGTATACATGATGGCTTAATTAAATTTAAGCATTTAAATACACTCCCATATATGCATGTACGATCACAGAATTTATATAGATCTCACACACACTTACATAAGACTTAATAATTTATATGACTCCCAACACAAATTAAGGCCTCCACACGGAGGCATACCCCAGGTGACTTGGCAGACAGGTGAGCCTCAGAACAACTCTGGTGTCAATCTCCGATGGCTCACCTACCGAAATATACATAAAACGGAATGAGCAAGGCTCAGTGAATAATAGCAATGTAAGGAGGTTAATTGAATAAGCAAAACCTTGGATAAAATAAATAGACAGATACCAAACTATATACAGGTCTTATCCATAACTATATTTCAATATAGTCTCAGGCTCACATGTAATACAGACTGGCTTCAAGCCCATATGTAATACAGACCGGCCTCAGGCCCATGCAGAATACAAAACGGCCTTAGGCCCAACATATTATGTAGAGCGGCCTCAAGCCAGCAGATTATACAAAGCGGCCTCAGACCTAACAGATTATACAGAGCGGCCTCAGGCCTAACAGATTATACAGAATGGCCTCAGGCCCAACAGATTATAGAAAAAAAAAAAAAATGAATGTCGAAGTCGAACGACGACCTGTTGAAGACGAAGAAGAAGGAGAAGGGGATCAGTGTCGAAGACGAAGAAGAAGGAGTTGAACCTGCTCAGCCGAAGTCGATCAGTGTCGCAGTCGAAGTCCAGCTCGTGTCGCAGCTCGTGTCGCAGTCGTAGCTCCAACAGCTCGAAGTCGATTGCGAGACAACTTCGATTAGGGTTAATCTGGCTGATATGGTACATGAGTTCTGATCCTCTGTGATTTTATGCCATTCGAAAGCTTCATCTGAGTCGAATCTGAGTCGTTCGATCTGATCTACAGATTAAACGCTTAGTCGCGCCTAGGCGAGGGCCTTGCGCCTCTCTCGCCTTGCTAAAGGCGCGGCTAAGGCGCTCGCCTGGCTCAAGCCACCTCACCTGGTACCTGTACAGGCGCAGATGGTGCGCCTCGACTCGCCTTGCGCCTAGGCGTGCGCCTAGGCGTGACTTTGACAACACTGGTCTCGACCTACAAGCATAGTGCACAACACATAATATGAGATTATAATCGATCCTTTATTTATTCTCTTTGATCATGTAATCAATTAGCCATGGTGATACCAAGCTCATTATTCCTTAATAAGTTATAATCCATGTCTCAAAAAATAGGAGGAATCGATGGAAAATGGTTTAAGCGAAGAGACGGCACAAACTGGTAAACAGAAAGTGAACAGTTGTTACTAATTTGGGCATAACTATTTCTGTATTTAGAATTTGGGAGTGAGACTACCGCCATTGGAAACTAGACTTCCGGGGCTTGATTTTAGGCTCAAGAATCACTCGAAACGGAGTCCGGATGCAAGAGATATGTTTGTCCAAAGTTAGCTGGACAGAGCTGTCCCCGCACGTGCGGGAATGGGGCCGCACGTGCGGGACTACGTGCCTTTTTAGCAGAATCAAATTTGGTTTTGGGACTGGACTGCCACATGTGTGGGAAGACCGGCCGCACGTGTGGCTCTGGGCAATTTGCAGTCCGAAAATGGCTGCATAATTTGGAACCTCTCATTTTCAAAATCGAACCCCAATTTCATGTAAATCAAAGCCTAAAACTCTTTAATACATGATAAATTTCACATTATTAGCTTCCATCAAAGATCATAACCTCAAAATACTACTCAAATTCCCAAGCATAAGAACAAGATTAAGATTTAAAAAAACACAAGAGCATAAAGTAGCCATGGTTTGGGGTTCAAAGCTCACTTGTATGGTGGAATCCTCTTTAGCCTCTTTAAGAACCATAAAATTCCTACAAGAAACTAAGTTGTAACATAATTCATGTCATATTCAAAGATTCAACATTTTCTTACTTGAAGAAACAAGACCCATACACACAATCATAGATAACCCAAGAAACTCACTCTTTAGTTTATGATCTTCAAGGATTGGGAGGGAGAATTTACCTTAAGCCTTTACCATCACTTATTCTTGTATAACCATGATGAATTCAAGCCAAATCCTTGATTTCTTCATCATTCTCAAGTTTTCTCTTCTTCTCTTGCTTCTCTCTTGCTCTCTCCAAATTTTTCTTTCCTTAGATATTTTCTTGGCTCAAAGGTTGAGTTGAACAACTCATATAGCATATATATATATAAGCTTTCCACAAATAGGAAGGGCCAAACACACCCTTACGAATCGCACAAAATCAAATTTCAATTAAACTTCCCAGGTGACTCTAAAAATTACGCTGATCATAAATATGTCCTCTGTTCTGGTTTCTAAAGTCTTTAAGGCCTTCAATTTGTAGTACAAAGTTAACCACCCAAACATGTACTAACGAATCAGACTAATTAAATCTCCAATTAATTTTCCCAAATAGCTCTAAAAATTCCCATTAACATATCCATGCACTCAATTCCGATTTCTGAAGCCATAAAGGTTGGCAATTCAACTTTAAAGTCGTAACTCAACAGATAATGCTTCAATTCAAACAGATATCATTAAATTAAAATGCATTAACCCACAAGGGCATAAAAGTAATTTCGGATACGGATTTTGGGGTCGTTACATGTCTGTCGTTGTCATTAGATACTATTCTTTTTCTCAACGTTCTTAGAACCCAAATTTGGCCACTTTTATTATTGAATTGAATATAAAATTCATCATTCAGTAAAGAATAATGCTTTTCAGTCGAATTAAAGAACAGTCATGTCATCATCTGTATGATGACTACAGATGTTGATGGTTGGCAACTACATGGTCTGATTTGTCTTGTTCTCTTGGTAATTCTGGTGATTTTTTTGAAGCAATTTGATGTGCTTTTTTATATTTCAAATGATTTTAAACTTTCATGATGCTGATTGGGTTGGTAGGCTCAACCTCTTATATATTGTACATGTATTGGAGGCAACCTTGCTAGTTGTTATATTAAAAAACAAAATGTTGTTACTTGTTTGAGTGCTGATGAAGTTGAGTATTGCACTATGGCTCGTACTATCTCTGAAATTAGGGTGTAAGCGTTTTGGTTCGATCTGGTCAGGTTTTGGAGAGATTGCCCCTAAACTGACCACGTCGGTTTTGTATTGCTATGGGACCTAAACTGACAGAAAGTCCTTCACACTTTCTACACTCGAGGGTGATCAAAAGAAAGTTTGAGAACTAAGAAGTTCATCCTTTCCTTGGAAGGTGAATTTCACAAACCTTTCATTTTCTTGCATTTCTTATCTATTTTGCTCTTTTGCTCTGATTTATTGTTATATTTTATACTGTTGTAATCTAATTGAAAGTGGTGAATTGAAGTCCCATATATGTTGTTTTTAGCATGAGAAAGAGACCTTACATGCTGAATGGTTGAATCTCTTCGGAGGTTCATTACCAGGGCATTACTTTTCTCTCATGCCAAGAACAACTTCTTGTTTGGCACTTCTCTTATTTTAGTGGACATAACTCTCATTTTTTGACTAAAATGACTAAAGAATGGCAAGACAATTAAAAGGGCTAATAAAATTGGACTAAAAGAGGCACAAGATAATAAAATTAAGTTGGGTTCAATCAGACGTCATATTGAACCCATTGTCTTTTTATTTCAACTTATTTTGCTCTTTTGCTTTGATTTCTTGTAATATTACATATTGTTGTAAACTAATTGAAAGTAGTGAGTTGAGACTCCCATAGATATTATTGTTGAAATCTAAGGGGTCTTTTGGGAATTGGGTTATAATCCACTTCTCAGATTATAATCCACTTTCCTCTCTCACAAAAAACTGATTATAATCAGCTTATAATCAGCTTTTAACCAAAAAGCTAATTATAACCATCTTTCCAAAATAGCCTTAAGAAAATAGAATTTGGCCGAGCCTATCGAGCTACCCAGTCCGTTAGTTGGCAGGGTAGCCACCTAAAAATACACCATCGCGTCTGCAACCTTCATAACCGTGCCTGCAACCTCTAGGCGAAATCGGGTAGCCTTCCGACAACCTCTGATGGTCTTTGAGGTGCTTGAAGCTGCTATTTTATCATGTTTATTTCATTTTGAGTGTTTATGAGGATTTTTTTATATTATGTTGTAATATTTATTCATCTCCTTCGGATTTGTAATATTTAAAATGTCATAATAATTCCCCCACCCTACTTCTTTCTATCCCGTTCTTTTACTTGCTTTCTTTATGTGTGAATACGCATCATATTTTGGCTTTCTTTATCCATGCTTTGCATCCATGTTTCCTGCATCTTGATTCGGCTAAGTTTGCATTTGTGGATTTAATCAATTCCTATGTGATTATGTGCTCTACTTCATGTTTTGAGATGATTCACATGTCATATCTTAGAAGCCGAATCTTTAGTTGCATCTCGTGAGTGAATTGCATTAGGATTTTGTATATAAGATCATGCATGCTTTATTAACTTTGTTTTGTAGCTGTTTGAGGGACGTCGATAAATATGTAAGTTTTTATGCTTTAGCATCCCGTTTGTGTGCGTTTTTCTTAATATGTTTAAGCATCCTACCATGTGGCTATTTGCTTACTTGATATAACTGTATGAATGCCAGTGGATGGAGGTTGTGTCGCTTAATTTGGAATAGTGTTGATTTTTATGCTTGTAAACTCAATTTATTTGCGTTGTACATCTCCCAAACTCTTTCAAAACTACATGAAATCAAATTATTTCAAAATAAATGACATAATCTATACTTGTATGCTTCACATAGTAAATTTTAGGATTTAATAAATAATTGAAATATGAACATATAAAGTAAATAAAATTCATATCATGGTTTAATAGAGGCCGATCTTTGATCGGTGAGCGGGGGTGCTCATTATTGACCTTCCCCTCTCATACCTAAGATTCCGAGCCAAGCATCTTTGGTTACGACAAATAGTGGCCTTGGCACGAGTCATGGGTTTCCTAATTTTTCCAAAATAAAAATTAGGTGGCGACTCTAAAATCTGATGACGCAGTCCATTTCTGACAAAAGGTTTTGCAATAAAATGGATTTTCTAAAAGTTGCCAAATCTGGACTTTCATCTATGTTTCACATTGCACTCGTGAGAGTAGATCAATGAGATCTCGGGAGTCTGAACTATTTAACACGTACGAGTACCCCCCGGGCATGTTATAGTTTCTGGCGACTCTGCTGGGGATTTTATGAAACCTTGACTCGAACTCCATGATATGACTTTTATTTTCAATTATATGTTTATTGCATGGCATGCATTGGTGCCTTAAAGTTCTTGTGTTGCCCAGATACTGGTGGGAGCACAGGAAAGCTTTTTGTGACACTACACCTATCTTTACGTTACCTTAGAGGCCTCGTGTTGTAACCTTTTGACATCTGTCAAAAAAATAGCTCTGCTATGTAGCGCTGCTATCTAGCTTTGTTATTTAAGGTTCTCAGACTCCGAAGAGAGACTATTTGACTCTTCTGATTTCCTGGGATCTTTATTGGTTATGACCCAAAGGACTCTTTGGTAACGTCACCTTGACTTCAACCCATAGAGTAGAGCTAACCTTGTGCATATAATGAGCTATAGTACCTTCCAAAATTAGGACAGGATGTTCTCCCATTTCTAGGATGTATGATGCCGCTTGTTTGAATAGTGAAACCCTAGATCATTTCAAAGTGAGGACAGGGTAACCCTAGCCCCCATAGGGGTGTTTGTTCTATTTCCTGCTATGTGTTATGTGCAATGTATGGGAATTCTCAGATTCAAATGAGTGGTTCAGTCATTTCAGTTTGTGGGGTTGAGTTCAGTTTTCAACATGAGTTAGCAGTAATTAGTTGAGCTGAGATGCTAATGAATTCTGATTGGGGGTCCAGTTTGTGGGGTTGAGTCCAGAAATCAAATGTAACTACAAACCCTCTCTCGGCCCACAATCAAGTTCTCTCACCTCAAAATCTAAACCTAATCCATACACTGGCCATCCCCTACGACCTCGGCGTATATATTACCCCTTCCCACCTACCAAGACCGACGTTGTTCATTCCTGAAAGCACAGATTTGTGCATGATGGACACGCCCACACTTCAACCTAAGCCTGTGGTGGTGACAGTTGTAGTAGAAGGAAGGCTAGCCTTAGAGGAAAGTACGAGTCCGTTGCCTGAGAGCTCTGAGGACTTGCCTAAAGAGGTGTACGATCCAAGCTGCTACATTGTGCTAACTGGTCAAATCAAGCCAAAATTGGTGTTGCCAACTGTAGTGGAGGTTAACGTGGTTAGGGAGGATAGCCTGAGCCAAGGGTTGGATGATTTGGCAGAACTCGAGGAGGATCTAGACAACCTACAATTCTTTGACTAATAGGATCAAGGGGATGTGTAGATTGGCAACGGATCAATCGACAACTTTGGGTGGCTGTGTGATGAGCCGGATAAGGAGGAAGGAACTAAAATGAAATCGTAGGAAAATGAAACAGGAATTGCTGTAGTGGCCAGAAGGGCCGATGAAAAGGGAAAACTGTCGGAGAACGCCGGTGTGGAAAATTCAGCTCAGGAACTGGTCGCTGTGAGCACTGTAGACACAGAACATGAAGCTGAGCTGAAGAAGTTTGAACAAGAGAGGGTTGAAGACAACTAGAAAACAATATTGATCCAATACCTTGTGGGGGATACCTGCGATGTGAAAGTGATCCGAACGGAGCGAGAGAACTATTTGCTGGCTGCTGAAAGTGTATGGTAGGATGATGACAATCTACATCTAGCTCACGCCGATGAAGACTGGGGTGAATGCCTTTTAAACAACACGTGGAACGTAGAAGAAATATATCACATAATAAGAAGTGGGCAGTATTTAAGCCATCGCACTTAGATCAAGCTGAGGCATCTAGGAATGACAGAGACATTGAGAGACAGAAAGAGAAGCAGCTGGAGGAAGAGACAGTGTTGAAGCAGCTTAAGAAAATGCAAGTTGACATCTCCATTTGGGGTCCTTTTATGGCCTCCCGAGTACATCGACAGGCAGTATTGTCAACAATGGACAAGGCTAAATTGTCCATCGACATTACCCTCGAACAGCTTGTGGGACTGGTCTTCCCAGGTGGCGTCGGGCCAACCCTAACCTTTTCTAACAAAGAACTACTGCTGGAAGGCTCAGCTCATAACAAATCCTTGTACATATCTATTGAGTGTAGGGAGAAATGGGTACCGATGATGTTGATAAACACCGGTTCAGCTATCAATGCCTGTCCTTCTCGTACAGCTTATGCAATCGGCCTCAGACTAGCAGATTTTGTGCCCACGGCCTAAGTAATTCAGGCATATGATAATACAAGCAGGGAGATCATGGGCACAGGTGGGCCCAGCTCAGTAAGATGTCAAATTCCATATCTTGGATGTGCCGGTCACCTTCAATTTACTGCTAGGGCGGCTCTGGTTACATCATGTGAATGCTGTCTTCTCTACCCTCTACCAAATGTTGAAATACCCTTACGGGAAAGGAGTGGCTATTGTTTTCGGGAATTTATCCATCCATCCCCCGCCAAAAGTAACTACACCAGTGTTGGAAATCATTCATGGTGAGGAGGATGTATTCCTTTCAGGGTTCACTCTGGCTGATGCCCGGGTAATGCAGACTATACTAGTCGCAGACGAGGGCATGCATGTCAGCGCCAAGTCTATCTATTTCATGAAAAAACTGCAGCATGTGCCAGGAATGACACTAAGAAGAAGTGGCCAGAAAGGAGTCACAACATTGACAGACGTGTCGTACACTCCACATGCTTTTGGTTTGGGCTATGTACCCACCAAAGAGGACTGGATCAGGAAGGGAGAAGAAATCAGAGGTAGAGCCAGGGCCAAACAAGTCTAAAAACACTATAAGCTCATCGGAACGCTGAATGACCACTTTGTTCGGGAGGGAGAAGATTTCCCCTTTTATAGCTTTCCCGAGCCCTGGATGAATTCCACGAAGCAGCGTGTTCCCGAATTTTAAATCTTCTTTGACCTGCAGCTACAAGATAGTATGCCGAAGAAAAAGCTGAACCAAGTACTGAAGCTGAACAGAGCATGGAAAATGACTTAGACAACAGTGAACTTGGAGCTTGTCTCCTTATAGATCCAGCGGCTGACTCAGAGAACTTGGGGGATAACCTTACCATCTCCATGATCAGGGAAGAACTGGGTGTGAACCCAACTAGCAGAATTTTGGATGCGTCAGAGGCACCATCTCTTATCTGGTAGCTAGAGGAGGGCTATCTGTCTAGTTCTGAGTCGGGTGATGAGTTAGAATCTGATTCCACTGAGTCTGTGGAGTCAAAATCAGATTCCGGTTCTTCTAAGCCTGAGTCTGGTGTTGCCGAGGTGGTAACCTAGATGCCAAGGTCTTGTCCAGGTTCTCTTTTTCTTTTGTTTTTGAGTCGGTTGTAACCAAAGATCTGGATCTTATGAATGAGAACATTGCCGATTCTGAGTATTTCTCTGTGCCTCTTACTTATTGTATTGACCAAGATTTTCAAAATTTTAATAAAAACGAAGAGGAAGGAATTAAAACTTGATTAATCGAGAGGATAAGAGGCTTGCTAAACCCTGTGCTGATGAAATTATTGCTATTAATGTGGGTACTAAGAAAGATCCGCGTCTGGTCCAAATCGAGTCCACATTGTCTTTGGAGGAGCGCGAACGCTTAGTCGCTTTGTTAAAAGATTTCAAAGATGTTTTCGCGTGGTCCTACAAAGACATGCCTAGAATCAATCTTGAGATTATACAGCAACGGATCCCTCTTGACCCCAAGGCCCGACTTATCAAACAGAAGTTGCGTAGAATCCGTCCAGATTAGGCATTGAAAATCAAGGAAGAGGTCACCAAGCAGATCGAAGCAGGTTTCTTGTTAGTATTTGAGTATCCGACTTGGTTGGGCAACATTGTCCCAGTGCCGAAAAAAGATGGTAGAATCCAGGTGTGTGTGGACTTCCGAGACTTGAATAGAGCCAGTCTGAAGGATGACTTTTCTCTGCTGTACATTGATGAGTTAGTGGACTTCGCTACGGGCCATGCATTGTTATCCTTTATGGATGGGGGTATAACCAGATTCTGATGGCGCCTGAGGACAGAGAGAAAACCACATTCACTACGCCGTGGGGTACCTACTACTACCGGGTTATACCGTTTGGGCTGAAAAATGTCAGGGTTACCTATTACAGGGCTGTAACCACCATCTTGTATGACATGATCCACAAAGAGGTGGAGGTGTACGTGGACGACATGATTGTCAAGTCCAAAGAAAGAGAGGACCACTACACCACCTTGAAGAAATTCTTTCAATGGATCAGAGAATACAAATTTTGGTTGAATCCGCAGAAATGCACATTCGGTGTAACAGCAGGGAAAATGCTGGGTTTTTTGATCACATAGAGGGGTATCGAAGTAGATCTTTCTAAAATCAAGGCCATCCTAGAAATACTACCATCAAAGATGGGTAAAGTGCAATTCATAAAGCGGTTTATTTCCAAATTAACCTTGACTTGTGAACCATTATTTGGTCTCCTGAAGAAAGGCAAAAAATTCCGATGGGATGATTGATGTCAATTTGCCTTTGAGCAGGTTAAGCAGTACCTCCAGAATTCACTTGTGTTGTCGTCGCCAGAGCTGGGGAAGCCTTTGATTCTGTACTTGTCAGTGATAGACACGACTATGGGATCTCAAGAATCTGAAGATAGGGCGGAGAAAGCCATCTCTTACTTGAGCAAGAAAATGCTTGATTATGAGACTTGCTATACTCCATTAAAGAAAGCTTGCCTAGCCTTGATATGGGTTACTAGGAAGTTGAGGCACTACTTATTAGCTCACTCTGTAATCCTGGTTTCGAGATTAGATCCCATCAAATATCTCTTTGAGAAACCAACTCTTACGGGTAGGCTAGCCCATTGGTTGCTTCTCCTCTCCGAATTTGATCTCAAATATGTCACCTGCAAGTCGATCAAGGGATGAGCTATAGCGGAGTTCCTGGCAGACCACCTGGTAAAAGGGGATAAGGCGGTGGAATACTTGTTCCTAGATGAAGTCATTCTGTAAGTTGAGGAGGACACTTGGACGATGTACTTTGATGGAGCATCCAATCAATACGATTATGGGATAGGTGTGTTGTTGATAGCACCCGACGACTCCTATATACCTTTAGCCTTCAAACTTCGATTCAAGGTGTCCAATAATGAAGTAGAATATGAAGCGTGTATCGCTGGTTTAGAAACTGCCCTGGAACTAGGGGCAAAAAGATTGGATGTTATCAGAGACTCGAACTTAGTTGTTTCTCAAGCAAATGGAGACTGGAGAGTCAAAGAAGAAAAGATGAACGTTTATCACTAGACCCTGGATATTCTGATTCTTAGGTTTAAAAAGCTGACTTTCACGCATCTACTGAGAGAGAACAAAAGGTTCGCTGATGCTTTAGCAACTCTATCTTCTATGGTAGACATCCTACTTGGAGTCCGGATACGTCTGATTATCATTGAACAGAAACACACGACGGCTTATGAAACTATTGCTGCAATAGATGAAACGCAAGATAAAAAGCCCTAGAACTACGATATTTGGAAACTCTTGGAAAATGAGATTTATCCACCTGGGGAAAATGCCAAGGACAAAAGGGGAATACGGCAAATGGCCATCCAATTTATCATTTGCGAGCTAAGCGGTAGAAAAAAGGTCATCTGGGAATGCACAAGTTATATGTCGAAGAAGAGGAATCAAAGCACCTGATGGAGGCCATCCATGGAGGAGAGTGCAAAGTGCACATGAACGGAGTGATGCTAGCCCGGAAGATTCTCAGGCAAGGTTATTATTGGTCCACCATGGAGGAGGATTGTATTGGTTTTGTTCGGTGATGCTGCAAATGTCAAATTCATGAAAATCGTATGAATATCCCGCTGTTAAAACTGTACAACATGACTCTGCCTTGGCCTTTCTCAGTCTGGGGAATTGACATCATCGGTGCAGTCACACCAAAAGGATCGAATGGGCATGAATATATCTTGGTGGCAATTGATAACTTTACAAAGTGGGTGGAAGCTCAGTCCTATGTCGTATTGAAAACATCGCATGTAGGCAAGTTCATCAGAAACAATATCATTTTCCGGTACGGAGTCCCAAACAAGATCATATCAAATAATGGCTCCCACTTCAAGAAAAAGATGATAGACTTGTTAGAGAAATACAATGTGGCTTTTCTTAAGTCATCTACATACAGGCTGCAAACCAACGGAGCCGTTGAAGCCACCAACAAGAACATCAAGAATATCTTGCAGAAGATGGTTGAGACCAACAGGGACTGGCCAGATAAATTGCCATTCGCACTTTGGGGCTATAGAACTTCAATCCGGATGTCTACAGGGGTAACTCCTTATTCTCTCGTCTGTGGGATGCAAGCTGTTTTGCCAATTGAAATAGAAGTCCCGTCGCTGTGAGTTATGACTGAGTGTCAGATAGCAGAGGCGGACGGGCACCATACTAGATTTGAGGAGTTAATGCTATTTGATGAAAGAAGGCTGAAGGCATTGTATCATGTTTAGGGCTACCAACACAGAATTGCCAGGGCTTTTAACAAGAAAGTTAAGTCTCAGAATCTCAAGAAAGAAGATATGGTGCTAAAAGACATCCGAGCTCCCATTCATGACCCTAGGGGCAAGTTTAGACCCAATTAGACTGGTCCCTACATCATCAAAGTTATTTGATCAGGTGGGGTTGTTGTTCTCATGGACTTAGACGATCTGGAATTTTCACAACCGATTAACATGGACAAGTTGAAGAAATACTATCCCTGAGAGGCTTGCTAGGCCAAAAATCTAGAAGGGCGACCTAGGTAAGAGTTAGAGCATGAAAAATTAGAAATAAAGAAAAACTGAGCTCGCAAGGTTGAAAACCCTAAAGGGCGACTTTGGCAAAAGTTAGAGCGCAAAAGAAGAGAGTTAATACTGAAGTGAACTTGAACCGAATTACGTAAGGCCTAATTCCCATCTTCGGGATACGTAGGTAACTTCATCCTGAAGTTAGGCCGTAATCACCTCCAACTTAACTGTCCTGTCCATGTATTTGATCAAGTCATCTTTGTCTGTTCTTTACTTGAGAGTTCGGTTGTGATCTTCATTCTGGGAAGAAGAGCTGGTTATAAAGCAGAGCAGTGGTGTTCAAATCAAGGGGCAATTTGTGATCTTTTGATTCGGGGTTGTACACCTTGAGGATTGATTCCGTGCGTGTCAGGTGGTGATCCTTTTCGAAAATGGTTTTGGAAAGTTTTGATAAAATTTGGAAATTTTACTTTTTACAACTTAGACCATATTTAGACCAAAAGGAAAAATTTTAGTGCTCACAACTTTAATTCCATTGATTTCAACATAAAGTTCTTCAAGTCTCTGATACAAATCAAAGTTGCTTTTATTACATCGAAAAAAACTTGAAAAGAAAGGTCAAAGCAATAAACTAGGGGCATCGGTGAGTTAGGTGCTCCTGCATCCTTTACTCATGCATGTGGAAGCTTCTGAAGCCAAAGTGGGCCCGGTTTGTGCTTCATCCTCAAGCCAAGCCAAGCACTCGCCAAAAAGGGCATAACTGAAACTAGGGGTTGGGGCCAGAAGCTCTCTCATCCTCCAAGCAGTGAGATACCTAGTGAACCACGGACAGGGAATGAAACCAGGCACTCTACCTCCTCCTCTGGGCGGGTCTGATCATGCCCAAACTAACATCTGAACCGAAAGAAAAAGTAGAACACGCAGTGCGTGAGGCCGATCAACTGTATGCCAGTCTGTTGAGCCATGCTGTAACTCATCTTGATCAGATTAAGCTAGGGGTAATACCAAGCTATGTCAGCTGTAGACCTGTTGCACATCCAGTTGCACCACTATCCCTCGTTGGAAAAATCCACTAGTCAGTAGTGGAAGAAATAACCTCGAGCTGAGTACTCAGGGCAAGAGTCCACTACCTTCAACTTATCTATAAGCCACACCTGGGAAGAGATAAAAAAAAAAGAGAGATTAAAGAATAAAGAGATGTATGTTGAGAGAAAAGTAAGAAAAGGGCTTTGAGAGAAAAATGAAGCATGAGTGCTGAGTGATGTAAGAAACACATATGAGAAAGGGCCGGAAACAATACCTGAAGAAGTAGTGGGCTCCTCGCGAATCTGGTAGTCTCTCGCTGATGAAAGGTATCTAAGTCTATCAAGGTCTCGGCCAAGGCCAAACCAATGCAACTCTTCTCTTCTTTCAGATCTTGGGCCACTTCGATCAAACGAATGCTGGATCCGCCAAAACTAGGGACAAGAAGGAAATGTGCAAACATACGTAAGTAGAGGGCATGTTGCCAAAAACCCCGCCAAAAAAGGTTGCCACTATCACCGATATTGGAAAATTGATGAATCAAGCTAGGTATGCCTAGCTCTCTGCTGTGGGCCAAAGACCGAGCCTCGTGTAAAGTGAGCTCGCATATCCTTCCCAAAGCTTGGGCGTGACTAAAACGGGACTGAGGCATAATTTTCTCATTGCGTTGGGATTCCATTAGTGCCTGGAATTCTTCAATCGTCGGGCATATTTCTTGTCCCCCGAAGCGAAAGACATGCGTAATTAGATCCCAACATTGGGCTGCGGCATGAAGGAACAGAAAACAAAGTGGAGTATAGCTTAACAAAAAAGTGCATTTATACCGAAATCTCAGAAATTTACCTTTTTCCGTGCTGTCTAAAGCAGCTATCCAATCCGCGAGCTTTTCGGGAAAAAAATGGCTCCATTTGTAGAAGAAATTGTAGTTGAAATGAGATTCTAGAAGAGAAATCACGAAGCTGAACCTTTTGCAGAAGATAAGGTTCTGAGTGGAAGCCAGTTGTCAACAATCTGAGGTTGCTTACATTGGTGGCCAACAGGCAACCCCCCTCTAGCCGACAACTTCTCTTCGTGGACGGTAGTCCTCATTTCTGGCTTATCGTCCACCTGTGTGCTGGGCAGTGTTGGCAGCTTATGTTTTGCCTCGATCTTTGTGTTTTGAGGTTTTGTTTTGAGTCTTTTTGATTTTAACAAGTTTCTTTATTTGTATTTGAATTATTTTTGCTTTGTTTATCGAGTCGTATTTTGTATTTTGGTTGTTGGTCGGCTCATTACCCGATTGAGAACATTATGCCAATAGAAGTGTTCAGTTTTCATTTGAAAATTCGATTCCATGTCTATTTCATACAAATATGGTGCTCATGATGCAGAAATAACAACACTTTTCATAAAAACTGTAGGTTTTATTCCGATCATGGTTTTTACAAAAGAAGAGTACAAGTTTCAAAAGCAAAAATAAAACCTATCTGAAGCTATACATGTACTAATGCTACCAAACAAAGAAGAAACTAAGCAAAAAGTACAAAAAATCAGCATTGGTCATCTCAAGCTTGGGAGGCCCTCTTCGTCATCTTCCTTAGAGGGGACTCGAGAGCACTATCTCCATCAGCACCGCTGTCAAAATCAGACTCTGAACCAGAGCCGGTATCATCTTCGCTTCTTATCTCAAAGTCCTTCTTGGCGTCGCCTCCACTCTCGAACTCCGAGCTAGCACCATCGTTTCTACTCTCGGATGACTTAGAATACCGACTCACTGCCTCCTCAGAGTCACTAGTCTTAGTATCATCATCGCTTAAAATGGGCTCTGAAGGACTACTCTGGCCTCAGGTGTCCCTATCTCTGCCTAGACCGTGACTCACATCTCGGCCACGAGTTGGGGCCTGTCTCTCTCTCTCTCTTCTCCTTGCTGCTGGAGAAAGTGCTGCCGGTGCTGGTGCTGCTGCCGTTAGTGCAATCGGTGTAGATGGAATATGAGACAAAAAAAATAGTTGTTAACATATCAGCTACAGTGTGTGTATCAAAGACAGGCATAGTATGCAGAATAAGTTTCATGTAGAAATCAGACATAGTATACGTACAGTGTGTGAATGCAGTGTATCAATGTTATGTATCAGTGCAGTTTGGGAAAGCTTTTGGTTGAAATGCTGGTGTATCAGTGGAAATATGATAGCATGAAATGCAAACTAAAGGAAATTACCTGGATATCGTGGAGACCAAACAGCATCTCTTTCCTCTACACCATACCCATCAGAGAAACCACCAGCTCGAGGAGGCTCCCCGTATACTTTATAGATGTCTGCAAGTGCATTTAAATGACCAATGTTTGAAATAAACATATCTGAAATAGAAATATGGGGTGCAATTATAAAGTGTGGTCTATACCTGGGACGAACCTCAAACTCTGATAAACTCCGATAAACTCATGCCCAGCCTCTGCCGGCTTGATTAGAATCTAATAAGCAGTCCCAGTTGGCCCCCAGCATTTGAGCACAATGGGAAGCTCTGGCCAATGGATAGCTCGCTCAATAGGGGGAGCCCCTCTGGTATGGGCCCTAGTCGCCCAAGTCGCATCGCCTGCCCCAAGAGCTCCTGCCCCCGTCAGAGGAGGCATAAGGTGGGTCTAAATAAAGGTCGTGTAATCACCCTTTCCTCTGAAGAAATCAACATCCAAGCCTACCATGAACTGTAGGACTACGTCAACAGATAGGCTATTCGTTGTCGTCATAGACTCCGGGGACGGCATCGAGACGACTGGATTAGGCAAGCCCACAGTCTGACGAATGAATCTCTCGCTCAAGAACCAAGCTCAGCAGACTGGGCCCTCTAGCAGAATTCGGAAACGCAACATACCCCAGGCTCCCGCGTACTGGTCTCTCACCTCGGCCAGCATCATGGCCCAAGGCTGCCACGGGATCTGCAAACAAAGAATGAATAGATTATTAGTTGTCGTCAGTTGCCAAAGTGTGAATCAGAGCAGTGTTAAAGCAAAAATGATTGAGTTTCAGGTTACCTCAGCGGCGATCACTGTATTAAAGTAATGGCGAAAGAAGGCGAAAGTCTCGCGACTCCGGTGCTGACACTGACCATCATACCATCTCGGGTAAGGAACCACAAGGAGGAGCTCCTCTATAGGCTCTGGAGTGAGGGCTAGAAAATATGCATAAACCCATAGCTGCAAGGAAAGTGCAGTGATATGTGGGCAACACAGCACGAACAGATACAGAAAATGTAAAGCAGAAAGCATAATGTATGAACAGATACAGAAAATGCAAAGTAGAAAGCGCATGTGTTTAACAGATATAAAGCAGAAAATGTGAAATAGAAAATGTAAAGTGTAAAGAGAGAACTGAAATGCATACCTCTCAGGCTCACCAGTAGCCTCCGATCCACTCTCTTCTTAAGCGGGAGGTAGAGCTCATAGAGTCGTATATGGTGGAGAGGCCAGCTCCGTCCCAATCGTAGAAGTGTACTCGGGGAAGGGTCACAAGGGCACCCAACAAATATAAACCCATGGTGTTCCACCTATTCGAAAATAAGGTGGTACCGAGGACAAACGTCAGGAAGCCCCAGGCATGCTGCTCCATCTCCTCCAGCGTCTCAGGCTCACTCCCACGGAACTGCTTGGTGAACCAACTGTGTCTCACTATGGCTGGCTGATACAGAGGTGGGCGCGCTCCCAATAGGTCGATCTAAGCAGCTTTCCACTTCCTCTTGTCTGTGTCAAAAGGGATCGGATCACCCCTTACTCCTAAGCCTGTGATCATGGCAAAGTTATAGAGAGTCATCGTCATTTCCTTGGTAGTAGAGAGGTGGAAGGAGTTGGTGGTGTCCCACTATTTCTCCACTAGCGCTCCTAAAGGGGGTGGCTCGCTATGATTCATGTCAATCCAGAGCAGAAAAGGTCGAAGCCAGCTTCATCGACAATGTCACAGGCCCCGGCATGGAACTCCTCATACCAATCATTCATCGTCGTCGCTCCGTACCCCCTATAGGCAAATGAGTCTCCCTGTGGCAAAGAATAGTGTGAATTAGATGAAAGGCAGTGATGAAAGTGCAATCAGATAAAATGTAGTGCAAGAAATGGAGTTAAAAGAAAGGTAGGAATGCATGAAAACAGAGTTCATACCTCAATAACACTGGACAAAAGGTGAGAGGCCTGCTCTCTTAGCAGGAGGTCCTCTGGTACGCCGCAAGCAAAGTCGCAGAAACGCCTAATGCCTCCAGGCGGTAATATGTGTATGCGAGGATGATATCTCACCAGATTGAAGGGCCGCACTCTCAATGGTAACGGCTCTGGCTCAAACTTGGCCGCAAACTCCACCTCAAGGTCAGCCTCAATGCCCTGAGTCGCCTCGCTAGCCTCAGCAACTGCTGGCTCCTCTACCTTGGCAACAGTTGGAAACATAGATGGAACCTCGGGAGGGGATCCATCATGAGGAATATCGTTTGCCATCTAGAAAATGGGTGAAAAATAGGTGAAAAGTGAAGAAAAACGAAGAAAATAGGGTATACTTGGAAAAAGTCAACCCTAGGAGAGAGAAAATGGGAGAAAATGTCAAAACCCGGAAAGTTCACTAAACCCAAGAGAAACTCGAGGGGAACAAGCCTAAAGTGGTGAAAATCCGAGAAAAAGCGACGAAACCAAAATTTGATTGGTTCAAAATGTAGAGGACTAAGAGGGTTTTGCGAAAAAAGTTGGCGTGGGGCGTTGGAAAACGAGTATAAAGCATGGATCTAGAGAGAAAGTGTTTAAAGAGAGAGTGAGAGGATTTTCGAGCTTGGAGAAGTGAGGAAATGAAGTTTGAGATGGTATACTTAAAGACCCAAAGCAAAAGGACAATTCTGCCCCGAATCTGCCATCGGTGGCTGGCAGGGTTTTCTGGTGGCCGGTGGCTCTCAGGTGGGTCCTGGTGCTATTCTATGCTTCTGCTTCCTGATTAGTGTATGGAAGGTCCTGTTTTGAAAGCTTACGGCTACGTTTTGGTGTGTGAACGTGTCCCACTTGCTATTATGAACGAGGTGTATTCTTTTGAACATGTTGTAATTCCTCTGAGAGGTAAATCGGAAGGCACTACCGAATATCGTTTTGTTTGTTTTGTCACATTATGGGTATGTTTGGTTTGGTTTTGAGAGAGTAGTTTTTAAAAATTATTTTAGAGAGAGAGTTTAGAAATTTTTTTGGTCTGTTTGGTTGTATATTCTGAAAATAGTTTTGGAGTTTTGGAGTTTGGAATGATTTGATATTTTGTTGTAATTGAGTAGATGTGTGTGTGAGAAAAAGTGATTAAAAATGAAAGAAGAGAGAGAAAAAGTGATTGATTGATGTGTAAGAGAGAGAAAGTGATTTTGGAAATTGTTTTGGAAAAATTACAAATCGAACAAGTTTTTTTAAATTTTTTTCCCAAAATCACTCTACAAAGCCAAACCAAACATACGCTATGTCTTTGTTCTCTTCCATTGCATAGAATGTGCATTTCACATATATGCATGCTACACGCATATCTTACATCATTTATGATTTGTGCATAGAACATGCTGTCAATTTTGCATAGAATATGCTCTTATTTTGCATAGAATATGCTTTTGTTTCTTGCAATAGAACATGCCTTCTTAACATCATACGTCAGTTGTCCATCTTGTATGGAATATGCGTTGTCACTCTTAGGGCTGTTCAAAAATATGTTCAAACCGGTAATTCGGACCGAACCAGACCAAACCATACGGTTTGGTTCGGTTCTATTAAGAATCGGTTCGGTTTCAGTTTAAGAAATATAAGAATCGTAAAAACGGTTCGATTAATAGATTTTATGAAAAAATCACAGTTCAAACCAAACCGAACCGAATTTAAAAAAATATATATAATATATCAAGTTTTATTTTTATTAATTGGTTTTTTGTAATTTTAATGATATTAGGATGATATAAATATGTAATGTTGAGTAATGCCTTAATATTATTAGTTTTTATCATGAGTTAAATGTAATTAGTTTGAGTAATTATTTTACTAATATTAACAATTTATTCTTGTAAATAGAAATTTTTGGAACCATGAACTAAACCAAAATTGAACCATTATTTCGGTTTGGTTCCAGTCTGATTTTACTAGTGTAATGGTCTGGTCAGGTTTTCAAAATCACAAAACCGTTAGGATCGGTTCGGTTCATGGATTTTCTTAGAACCAAACCAATCCAGACCGTGTATACCCCTAGTCACTCTATTGCACACGTTCACTTTGTGCTTTTATTGCACATGTTCATTTTGTATATCTATCACACACCTGTCTGTTTTATGTTGGGACGCGTGAAACGTGACCCCGAGCGGTTTTTCTTGTATCTCAAGACGTGTGAAGCGCAACCTTGAACGGGTTTGATTTCAGGGCACGTGAAGCGTCACCTAGAGCCGTTTCTCTTGTATCTCAGGACCTGTGAAGCGCGACCCTGGGTGTGTTTTATCATAGGACGTGTGAAGCACAAGCCCGAGCAATTTTTCTTTTATCTCAGGCGCGTGAAGTGCAGCCCTGGGCACGTTTTCTGTCGGGGCGCGTGAATAGCAAGCCTGAGCGATTTTTCTTTTATCTCAGGATGCCTGAAACACGACCCTGGGCGCGTTTTATCTTGGGACACATGAAGCGTGAGCCTGAGTGATTTTTCTTGTTTCTCAGGACACGTGAAGCGCGGCCTTGGGCGTGTTTTATCTTGGGACACATGAAACACAAGCCTGAGTGGTTCCCGAACAGTTTCTCTTGTATCTTGGGACGCGTGAAGTGCGAGCTTGAGCAGTTTTGCTTCTATCTCAAGACGCGTGAAACGCGACCCTAAGCGGTTTTGCTTTTATCTCAGGACGCGTGAAACGCGACCTTGATCGGTTTTCATCTCGGGACATGTGAAACACGACCCCGAGTGGTTTTTGTTTCTCAATTTCTCAAGACGCGTGAAACGCGATCCTGAGCGGTGTTTTCTTTCCTCGTCTCGTGTTTTGGCGTGGTCAGAGTGTGTTTTATATCTTTTTGCATGGAACCTGTGTTGGTTTTAAGCTTGAAGCTACTCATTCATATGTTGTTACCTCGTTATCTTGCTTATTGCATTTGTTATTGCTTATTGCATCATCTTGCATTAGCATGAGTTTTCAAAATAGCCGGCTTCGCGAAGCGCGTGAGTCCAGCTTCAAAGTATCTTTATGCATATTATTTTCATCTTGTCCCAGAATTACATTGGTTTGATTCCTTACAAAGAGATACGTAGGCAGCCTACGGGCGCAACTATTTATTTATGTTTTGATTGTTTGTCCAAGTCTTATAGCCTTGTTAAAATGGGTCATCTTTGGGTTTTGACATTCACTCACGTCATTTCATGACTTCGAGTTCTGGAAAAGAAGGGCAATTGTAGGACACCCCATTTTTGACCGCCCTTACGACTTGGATGTCATCGCTTGCACATCCCAATGATGAGTGTACATTCTTGTCAAGTGCTCGAAGTCCTCAGCGGAATGTCACAGCTTTGAGCCTTTCAAACCCTACACCCCTGTTGCCTTTGTTTTGGACCCAAACCTTGGATTTTCAAGCCTGCAAACTCTGGTGGCCTATAGGCCACTGCTACCGGCTGTAGGCCATTGCTTCTGGTTGTCGGCCACTGATGTGGTCTGCCGGCCACCAATATGTTTTGCAGATTTTTTGTGACAAATGTGCTAGTTGTTTGCACAGATGCTTGCATTTGCTCCCACGTGTATGGTTGGATGTTTTTGAGAGAGGTTCATGTTTCTCTATATATAGAGGGCCTCCACTCTTGCCATGGGGTTAGAAAAATTTTGGTGCAAAATTTTTCCTTTCTGTACAACTCTCTCTTTCTCTCTTGTAAATTTCTTTACCTTTGCCAATATGCTCTTAACCAAACCTCTCCATCTTTGAGCTGAAGTATCTTTGAGCCTTGTTTGAGCTATTGAGGGTGTGTTTGCCTTGTTTTATTGCTTGAAAGTGATCTCATCTTTAAGAGGTATAAAGCTTTGCCTCTTTACTTGTTGTAATCACTCTTTTTCTTACTATTTTCCCACTATTTTTGGGCTTTAAAAACTCTGTATTTTTTGGCTGAAACTTGGGTTTTAAGGCCAATAAAGGTGTAAGGGTGGTTCACCCTTCTTTACACCTCGCTCTCAAGGCCTTTACCCTTGTGTTTCCCACCTTTACAATATCTTTTTTTTAAGATTTTAAATACTGATTTTCAGAGTTGTTTCAGTGGCTAAAATCATGGTTTGAAGTCCAAAATTGGAGGGGTTAGCCTCCCCTCCTTGTGTTTTGCTTACTAGCCTAGCATGATCCATGTTCTAGCTTATTATTCTAACTATTTTTTTCTTAATTCCAGTATGTTTTAGGACTATTTTAGGACTGTTTTTTAAGTGTTTGTTGCATTTAAGCTTTGTTTTGCATGCTTATAGTGTAGTTATCCTCATAAGCTTGGTGTTTTAGGCATTAAACACCATCTTATTTGAGTTGATAGTGTTTATTTAGTACTTTTCTTACTTGTTCTCACCTTTAATCACCTCTACAACCTCCCTAATTTTTTGGTTTTTTCTTTGCTTTGAAAGTGATTTCAAATTATTTGTTTGTTTAAGCATGAGATTGAGATGTTTTGCTTAATGGTTTAATCTCTTTGGAGGTTCATTACCAACGGTATGATATCTTTTTCATGCCTAAAGCAACTATTGGTTTGAGCCATCTTTCCATTAGAGGACTTAAGTTCACCTTTGGACTCAATTAACTAAAGAATAGATGGTAATCTAAAATGAAGTAATAAAATTAAGACTAAAAAAAGGTACAAGATAATAATTTGGTTTTGGGTTCGATCGGACGTTAATTGAACCTTTGAATCTTGAGTCATTTCATACTCATTAGTGATGAAATGGTTCAAGATTCATTGCCAACTACTTCCCTTGATCTTTCATGATAGGGAGGTGGTTTTGAGAGTCTTGTTTTGTTGCATTCAATGAACTTGCACACTTTGGTTCCTAGGCCATCATGCAATGCAATTGCATAGATCGATGGTTTGTGAATCAAGTTTTACTACTCCTTTGAACTGTTCAAATGATAAGGAGGGGTAAATTGTGCAAACAAACCCTTGAGAATATCCTATCCCTACTCTATTTGCTCTCTGTTGCAGCAGGACAGCCAAGTCAGTAGTGGACGACAGGCCACCTTCAATGGCCGGCAGGCCATCATCAGTGAACGGCAGGCCCTCTGCCGACCAACAGTGCAAAATCCAACAGTATACTTTTGAAGCAGAACAAAGTTGGTCTGGAGGTGAAAATCAGTGCAAGTGTCCAACTGTGCAATAGAGGCATTCAACAGCAGAAACAGTGGCTTTTTAGGGTGGAAACCGCATTCATGCATACGCCCTCCATCGATCCTTGGGATCTACGTTATAAATATGTTAGTGTTGTGATTAAAATAGTGGCTTTGTAATTAATTAGTTAGAATAACTAATTCATCTCGTGTTGTAATTATTTTAATTAGCTAGATTAGTTAATCAATTAGTTCGTTCGGTTTGTAATAATTAGTTAAGTAGTTTAGCTAAATTATTCATTTGTTGTTGTAATGGTTAGGTAATTAGTTAGCTAGTTAGTTTATTCGGACCCTCCTATGTGAGGCCGCAATGTTGTAATAATGTGTATGTCTTCCAACCCACGTCTTTCTCCCTTTTATTTACTAGCTTATGATGGTTAGACTAGAACATCATGTTTTATTTAGCATACTTCATGTTTGCATCCATTTGTATTGCATGCACCAAGGCTCGTTTCATCATTCTAACATTGCATTGTCGTTTAAATAGTTCGTTGAAATGCATGTTTAAACCGCATGCTATCAAATTGATTCACATGTCATGTTAAGTAGCCGAGCCTAGGAAATTGCATATAGCATGTGTTGCATTAGTCATGTTACATAGTTAGGATCATGCATTTTTCTAACTCTTTCATCCTTTTGGCTTGGAGTACTAGGTGAGTGTAGACACTCCATTTTTGACCGACCTTAAGACTCGGATGTCATCGACTGAGCGCTCTGTGATGGTGCATATTGTGCTTGTTCTGAGGTTACAGAGTCTCGACTAAGAGCCTTGCCTCCGGACTTTGGGACTCTTTTGTGCTTCGCCTCGGTTTGTGAACCAGGTTCTGTTTTCTCTTTCCGAAGGGAGGGAGAGGTCTCGTAGACCATCTCTCAATGACCGTAGGCTACGTTTCGTGGTCGTAAGCCATTGTTCTCGTTTGGAAACCAGTTTCCGATTTTCTGAGCCGTTGGTCGTGCGCCTCGGTTCGGGACTACTTAACTTTCTCTGTTTGCTCCGATTTTTGGCACACACCTTGTTTCCTCTCCCTAGAGGGACACTGTGGCCCGGGAGACCACCTTCGTGGTCACACACCACTTTCGGTGCTTGATAGTTAGTTTTCGGGGTACCCGGCTGCGCGTTTTGACCCCCGAACCCTCGTTTTGCATCGGTGTGGGTTCATTTTTGGCATGGACCCTATTTTCATTGTTAGGAAGGTGGCACAAGGGTGGGAAACCACCTTTTCATCTTGGAGACCACCTTTCTCTTCGCCGCCCGATTTTCTTGTTAGAGGGCTGGTCTCCTTCACTTTTGAGCCACATTTACTGGTCTCCCACCATACCACTGGCTTTGTTTCAGTGTGGAGACCACCAATTACCCTTGGAGACCAGCTTTCTCCTTGGAGACCACTTTTCTCTCTCTTCCAGCCAATTTTCTTCTCGGGAAACTGGTCTTCCTCACTTTTGGGCCATAATTACTGGTCTCCCATATCACTACTGAGTTGTATTCACCTGGGAGACCACCAATATGGGCTGCTGACCACCTAGTTTTGAGTTGGACCTGTTGACCTGGCTGGCCGACCACAAAAAGTGGCTGGCCGACCACCTGGCCTGGTTGGCTGACCACTTGAACTAGTCGTCTTACTCCCTCCTATTTTGTTTTCCTGAGTTGCTTCCAGCTGTGCCAGCTGGGAGACATTTGCTGTATCCTCCATACACGTGTATGGAGGATGTTTAATCTTGCTTCCAAGCTTCCAAGAGAAGCTTTAGACCTCTTTGGCTATAAGAGAGACCCTCTCCCTCATTAGCAAGGGTTCAGAACCTGGTTTGAGGCATACATACACCTTTCCCTATATCTCTTTATTTCAAGCTCCAAAGACCTTTGTTCTTGGCCCATTTCCACTACACCTCTTAGCCTAACACCTCCAACACCAACCTAAGTTTCTTGGAAGGTCTTGAGAGGTCCTAAGGTCTGAGTTTTTGGTATCAAAGCTGCTGGAGTTGCTGAGCTTCAAGAGTAACACTTCTTTCCCTCTTTTTGACATTATTTTGCTTCATATCTTAGCTCCATTTGTAAGCATATTTGGGCTTTGTCATAAACTGAAAAAAGTCTTATTTTGAGCTTCTTAACATGTTTGTTTTAGGTCTTTTTTCTGTTGGGGGTCATCTACCCCCTTGCATACTTCATTCCATCTTGTTTTGAGCTATGCCTTAGGGCCTTTGTGTTGAGATTTGTTGGCCCTTTTGACCACTGAAATCCAGCGAATTTTCAGTGGTTATTATATGTTTTTGAGCATCAAAATCAGAGAGGGGTGACCCTCTCACCCCTTGTCTTGTTTACTAGCTTTCTTGGCCTTACAAGGGAGCCCCTATTTGCATGTTTTCAAGCCATGTTTCAGGCCATTATTTATGAGTTTTATGACCTGCATGAACTCTGTCCAGAGGTAGTTTTTCCATATAAAGTGTCTCTCTTACATGTGTAGAGTAACCCTCTTCATGGCCTTTCAAAGGAGCCTTTACTTGTATGCTTCCTAGCCTCATTTCAGGCCCTTTTTAGTGAGTTTTAGGGCCTTCATAACCTCTTTCTAGAGGTGGTTTTGCCATTGTGGGTGTCCATCATGCATGTGTAGAACAACCCTCTTTATAGCCCATCAAAGGAGCCTATCATTCTTGCATGCGTAGACCATGTTTCAGTAGGTTTTTGGGGTTTATTTGGCATGTCATACTTCTGAATTTTGCTGGTTTGGTGGCCACTTGATTGCCTCATATACTTGTAGTGCAAATCCTCTTTACTAGCTTGTGTTGCATGCTACGTTGGCCCTTGATTCTAGCACTTTTTTGGCCATGCCTTAAACTAATCTTGTGCATGTTTTGGACTGCCTTAGCTCTTTTTTTGGGTCTCATGGTCGAATGATGCCTGTTTTGCATGCTTGTAGTTCAATATCCATGCCTAGCTTTGAGTTTCGAGGTCTATTGCATGCATATATTGAGGTGTTTTCATGTTTTAGGGCCATTGCATATCATATTTCAGAGCTTATATGAATGCCATATTCTTATATTTTCCACTCTTTAAATGCGTTTGAGAGTCAGGCGTGTATGCCTCATTTACCGACCATTGAATGAGCTCCATTTCTTTGCATGTTGAGCCATCATTTTAGGCCATTTTCCCACTATCTTGGACCTGCCTGGGGTCTGTTTGGGGTTGGTTTTGCCATATGTGCATTGCTTTGTGTACCTGTAGTGTAATCCACTTCACTAGTTTCGGTATCCGGGTTATCTAGCATGCATTGTGTGACATATTTGCATGATTCGAGACCATCTTTTATGCCATTTCAGAGCTAGATCATGTGCCATTCTATGCCATATTTCATCCTTTGCCATGCTTTGTTAGAGTTGCATGTTGTGCCTTAGGATCAGTCATTTGCATCTGTGCATGTTTGCATGTATTTCGGTTGTCTCATTTTCATCATTTGGCCACTGATTTGGGTGTGGTTGAGGCTTATTCATTTTAGTTTAAGTCCATCTTGCATTGTGTATGCCATGTCCGTATTGTCGCATGCTTGATCGTCGCATTGTGTATGCCTTGATTATGCCTTTGTGTATGTCCATCTTCATATGTGTGCATTGCGTATGCCATATAGTCCTCGTGTGCATTAAGTATGCCTTTGATCATTTCATAGCATTGTGTATGCTAGTAGCATGTTTGCATATCATTACTTGCATGTTTGCATCATTTAGTAGCATTGCATTTAGGATGCATGTTAGAGTTGCATTCATGCATGCCATGTGTGTTGCATTGTGTTTGGAGTAGAGTTTAGTCCAAACACGGGAAACGAGGGACGTTTCGTACTCCAAGTGACGAAACGTGTCTCGATTCTCGGTCGCCGACACTCCGGATTACCTATGATGGAGTCTAGGCCTTGTTGTGTTTATATGTGCATTCGTTTCACATCGAGTCGTGCAATTCGATTCCTCGGCCATCATGCATCGAAATGCGTGATAGGTGGCACGAGGATCGAGGACTACATTCCCTAGAGCTTGTGCAATGATAGGGAGAGTAGTCGTGCACACATATGTTGAAAACACTTTGTCATGCCCCTTTCTTGCTCTCTGTTGCAACAAACCAGAAATCAGCAGCCTTCTAGAGCATTGTATAGTGTTCCGGGATCAATTGCAAACAGAGGCAAATCGGGGCACCGCGAGGAATTTCCCAACAAGGCGACTTGAGCATGCATGCATCTTTCATCATTCAGAACAAAGCTGAGGTAGTCCATTACTTGTAGTATTGCATGCTAGTTTATTCGCTTTCCTAGTTAATTTGTTAATTAATTAGGGTTTTGTAATATTTAATTAGCTAGAGTAGTTAATTATTTATTCAGACTGTATTATTTATTTGGACCCTTCGAGAGAGGGCCAATGTTGTAATAAGTGTGCGTGTATGTGATGTATGTCTTCCAACCCCATGTCTTTCTCACTTTTATTTACCAGCTTATGATGGTTAGTTTTAGGGCACATTTCAATTAGCATCCTTATGCTCGCATGTTTGCATCCATTCATCTATATTGCATGCATCGGGCTCGGCGCATCATGCTAACTGCATTGTATTTCAATTCTAAGTTGAATACATGTTATCTGTAGCATTTCATATGCCATCTTAGAATAGTCGAGCCTATCTCAATTGCATTTTTGCATGTGTTGCATTAGGCACTTCAGCATAGTTAGGATTCATGCATGATTTCTAATTAGCTTCTTTCTTTGGCTTGGAGTACTCAATAAGTGTTTATGCTTTAGCATCCTTGCATGCGTGTGAGTGATTGCCATGATAGCATGTTTACCATGAGGCTAACTGCTTATGTGATATACCTGCCTGAATGCCTGTGGGTGAAGGTTAGATTATCTGAATTGGAATAATGCATTGACTGTGAGTTTTAAGTCCACTTGAGAGTGGCAAATCATCTTGTTTTCTAAGCCCACCTGAGGGTGGCAAATTCGCATCTTAGCCTACTTGCGAGTAGCAAACCGTTTCAAAAGCAAACATGAGGTGTTTTGTTCCAATTCAGGCGATCCAATCTATACTTGTATGTTGTGTGCATCACGTAGTAAATCTAGGCTAATAATCGGAATAAGAGCACATGTGTTTTCAAAAACTTGATATCATGGTTAGTAGAGGCCGATCTTTGATCGGGCGAGCGGGGGTGCTCACGAAGTGACCTTCCCCAATCGTACCCAAATTCCCGAGCCGAGGCAACTTTGTTGATGACGGACGTGTGGCCTTAGGCAAAACGAGTCAGGGTTTCCTAAATTTCCCAAAATAAAATATTTAGGTGGCGACTCTGTATCTGGCAAAGCAGTCCATGTTTGGCACTTCTTTCCAAAAAATCTGTTTTCAAAAACGATTTGTCGGATTTGGACTCTTTGATGATTCATCGGTCTTGCATTGCACTTTGCGAGATTGGATACATGACCGTGACATTTGAGTCCCGAACTGTAGTGAGCCCAAATGAACAGAACGGGATTTCCCTCCCGGGACATTCGGGGACATCTACAGTGAGCCTTTACTCACTTTAGCATATTGCATTGCATGTGATTGTTGCCACGTCTAGCATGCTTGCCATGATGCTAATTACTTAATTGATAAACTGTTTGAATGCCTGTGGATGGAGGCTAGTTGCTTGAATTAGAATAATTTGAGTAATGTTAAGACGTGATCACATTTTCAAGTGATACATATTCGAAACAAATTTCAAAACAAACATGAATCAAATGTTCTAATTCTCGCAAATTAGTCTATACTTGTGTGTGTGCGCATCACATAGTAATGCTAGCATAATAAATCGGAAAAATAGCATATAATGTAAATAAGATTCATATCATGATTAGTAGAGGCCGATCTTTGATCGGGCGAGCGGGGGTGCTCAATTCATGACCTTCCCCTCTTGTACCTAAGTTCCCGATTCAAGACAATCTTGGTGATAACGGACACGTGGCCTTTGGCACGAGTTATGGGTTTCTTAAATTTTCCAAAAATATTTAGGTGGCGACTTTGTATCTGGCAAAGCAGTCCATTTTTGACAATTTGATTCAAAATCGATTTTCTAAAAGATTTCTGGATTTGGACTGTTTGGTGTTTATCTATTTCACATTGCACTTGTGGAATCAGATTCATAACTGTAGGAGTCCAATACTATAGGGCTTATTCGTCTTTTGAAAGGGAGTACGAAAAGTCGAGCTACACTATCAAGTCATGCCTCCGAGATGGAGTTTTGCCTTTGACTCCCATTATGCTTTGACTTTATTTTGTTTTTGCTATTTTGGTCTTGGATTATGTTAATGAAGTTTGTGCAAAGTTTCCTATGGTACTCATATTTTTTTTGTATGGGCATGTAAATGTGTGAATGTGTTATAGTATAAGCTTTATAATTTTCCCATATTGGCACAACTCAATGGACTTCCTCATTTGTTGTATGCTTCTGCTTATGGCCCCATTATTATAATTATTTGTATGTTTGTTTGAGTCCGAAGGTAATCAAGTGATTACTGGTCAGTTATGACCCAAACTTTTAGGGGCGGGTTCGGGTCATGACATGACGCGTGGTGCCTACTGCCGCAACCGTTACGTAACGCCGCATTTTGAAACATTGGTATATATATCATGAGCTCAATATAGTTGCCGACTATACCTTTTTTATCGTTCTCTAGTATGCTTCTGCTTATGGCCCCATTATTATAATTATTTGTATGTTTGTTTGAGTCCGAAGGTAATCAAGTGATTACTGGTCAGTTATGACCCAAACTTTTAGGGGCGGGTTCAGGTCATGACATAACGCATGGTGCCTACTGTAGCAACTGTTACGTAACGCTGCATTTTGAAACATTGGTATAGATATCATGAGCTCAATATAGTTGCTGACTCTACCTTTTTTATCGTTCTCTATAAGAAGGAACATCTGTTGACTACTTAGCAAAGCCTGATTCAAAGTCTGCAAGTGCAACCTAAAATGATTCAATTTCCATTATTTCAACCTATAGACATAACAAAATTAGCAAAATACAAAAATAATTTTCACATACCCTTTTCTTTACCACGAACCATGTACTCAGTTTCGAGTTATGAAATTGTTAATTAAAAAAATTCTGGAAAAATCATCACACAAATTGCTAGTAGTTTGAACAGAGATCGTTTTATAAAAAATAGAGTACCAAAATGGCCAATATAAAAGATTGAACTTACCATTCAAAACTAGCACAAAAAAATCATAAACCCACTAAAAAAAAACCAAGAGTTCAAAAAGACTTATGTGAATTAAACCCAACAAAATTAATCATAAACCTATCAAAATCTATAACAGACCCATCAAAAATACCAAAATGCTCTCACCCATATTAGTTTTAAATCCATTAAAAACACAAAAACAAAAGGATACAAATATAAATAGAGAGAGTTCTTTGATACTTACCTTCTACCGATTAGGAACTTAATGGATTACTGGGTGAGTGATTTGTGTATTTGCTTTGGCAATTTCTTCTGATTGTGAATTTAATCATGCTTTACACCGTCTTAATTTACAAACAAAAGAAACCCTAATTTTTTTGGTGAATTAGAGAAGATTACAATTTACAAAATATAGAGTCTCAGAGAAGGTTTCACATATAGAGAAAAGGAGAATAGGAGATCAATCAAAGAATGAAAAGAAAATTAGATATTGTCGCTGTCGGAGATCAATGAACGTCAATTAAATGAAATCCTCACTAAGTAGCTGCCGATTGTCGACATCTCTAGGTCCCTGGCGATCGTCAACATTGACGCTCTCCACAGTCAATGTCGCTGTCTATCACGCCTCCCGCTGTTCGTCGTCTTCAAAGTTCAAAGAGAGGAGAGATAGAGATGATATAAAGGTTCTCATTTCTTCTTCTCTACCTTTCCAAAACTGAAGATACATTTATATATACTTGCTCTCTCTCTCTCTCTCTCTCTCTCCAAGTATTGATTTGTAGAATTAAACATAGTGTATAGAAAGAGGAGATGGAAATTTTTTAATATTTTTGGGTGAAAGCTTCATATTTTCTGTTTGGGGCTGATTAATTTTCATTTTGGTGCTTTATTTTTTCGGTCACATATTTCATGGCAGCAATTGCTTGCCGTGTAAAATAAAATATGTTCAATGGCTGGCACACATGTGCCGTGTAAATTTGATATACTAATAGCATGCCTTCTTTATGTCATAGAAAGTGTCATTATTTACGATGAACAAAGAATGTTGTAAATAAGTCATCAATATTAGCATCAACAGGCATGGCAAACAAACATGTCGTTAATAAGATATTATTTACGACATGCAAAAAATAAAAAAGTTATAAAAGTAAAAAATTACGGTTTGCATTTATTATATGTCGTTGATGTGATACCGTAAAAACTCGATTTTGTTGTAACTAAAGTTTTTGGCTCCTTCTGTTTGTCAACCTGTGGAATATCTTTGTTTGATATTTGGTGGATGATTTTGAGCTTATGGGAGACACACTTTTTTAACCAAAAGCAAGTTGTTTGCTTGAAGGGAATGGTTGTCAAAAGCATGAGTGATCATAGCCGAAATCATTGAAGAAAAGAAAAAGCAAACAAAACAAAAGTCCTAAAAAATAGCTGAGCATCATGCATGGTCGCGCCCGGAACCTTAATATTCGCACCCGCTATTTGAAACTTGAAAAATGACAAATCCCAGTAGTTTTGTCTGCATCCCGCGAAGGAGTTTCGTTCTCTCATAAACATAGTCGCGTCCGTGACCCAGAGGACCATGGCCACAAGGTACTGTTGGCCCAAGCCTATTTAAAGCAAGCTTAGCTAAAATGTTTGGTATCTCTCGGATAATTTTCTAAGTGCTCTCTCCGAAATTCTTCTGAATATTTCCTATCTTGTGAGAGAACATTTTTATGAGTGAAATACATTTTTGTAGAGAGATTTTGAGAGATTCATTTTTGTAAAAGAGAAAATATTTTGAGAGAGATTATTTTTTAGAGAGAACTTGTAGTGTGGATTATTTGTATCTATATAGGTTGCCTTTTTCGCGCTCCTTTTCGAAAGTTCGAATAAGCCCTATAGTTCAGACTCTTGTGGTTCTTAATTTAATCTCATAAGTGCAACGTGAAATTGATAAACACCAAAGAGTCCAAATCCAGCAAATCTTTTGAAAAATCGATTTTTGAATCAAAAAATGCCAAAATTGAACTGTTTTGTCAGATACAGAGTCACCACCTAAATATTTTATTTTGGAAAAATTTAGGAAACCCATGACTCGTGCCAAAGGCCATGTATCCGTCATCACCAAAGTTGCCTTAGCTCGGGAACTTAGGTAAGAGAGGGGAAGGTCATGAATTGAGCACCCCCGCTCGCCCGATCAAAACTCGGCCTCTACTAATCATGATATGATTCTTATGTACATTATATGCTCTTGTTCCGGTTTATTAAGCTATCATTTACTATGTGATGCGCGCACAAGCAAATATAGACTAGTTTGCTCAAATTGGAATGACTCAATCTTATGTTTGCTTTTAAAAAGGGTTTGAATTTGCCACTTGACAAAGTGGGCTTAAACATACATTTATTGAATCATTCCAATTCAAGCAACAAACCTTCATCCACAAGCATTCAAACAGTTTAACACTTAAGCAATTAGCCGCATGGCAAGCATGCTAAACATGGCAGTCACTCACACTCATGCAAATATGCTAAAGCACTAAAACTCACCTAGTACTCCAAGCCAAAGAAACAAAGTTAGACAAATATGCATGATTCTTAAGTATACAAGATGTCTAATGCAACATATGTGATATGCAATTTACTAGGCTCGGCTACTTAACATGTTATTTGCAACAATTTCAATGCATGCATTTTAAACACGTATTCAACGAGGTATTGAAACGACAATACAGTTAAAATGATGCACCAAGCCTTGGTTCATGCAAGACAAATGAATGGATGCAAACATGCTATATGCTAAACAAAATGTGATGCTCCTAAACTAACCATCGAAAGCGGTTAAGTAAAAGGGAGAAAGACATGGAGTTGGAAGACATATATATTATTACATCATGCTCTCACGAAGGAGAGTCTGAATAGCTAAGCTACACTACTTAACTAAGCTAGGCTAATTAAGCTAAGCTAAGTTAATTATTACAAAACTTGAATGAATAATTAAATTAACTAGGCTAAGCTAATTAAATATTACAACACAAACTAGTTTAATTAATCAAAACTAAGTAAATAGGTACAAAACAAACTAATTAGCTACAACTAATTAATTACAAAAATAAATGGCTAAATGCTAATTAAGCTAATTAACTATTCCCAGGAAGCGAGGGAGGCTCATGCATGCTCTATTTCCATCCAAAGAACATCCGTTGTTTGCCCTCGGAAGCCTCTGTTGCACAACCCTTGCACTATTTTCCTTCTCCAGATCAACTCTGCCATGCTTCACAAGCACACTGCTCAAAATTCATTGGTAGCCGGCAGTCCAGTAGTGGTGGCCGACCGGCCACCATTGAGAGGTTGCCGTCCAACACTGATGGCCTGCCGCCAGTAACAGTGGCCGGCCGGCCACTAATGACACGCCATTTCTCTTGCTGCAATAGAAAGCAAACAGGGCAAAGAGAGGGTATTCTCACAGTTTGTTTATACTGTGTATCCCTCCTTATCATCAAAACATCTCAAATGAGTGATACACTTGGTCCTTAAACCATCAATCAAGCAATTTGATTGCATGATAGCTAAGGGACCAATTTGTGCAAGTTAATAAATGTACAAACAAGACTCAAGACTATCACCCTATCATACAAGATTAAGGGCAATGGAGACCTAGGAAACTTGACACATTTCATCACTTTGAGTATGAAATGCCTCAATTTTTCTTGTGTTCAATTAATATCCGATTGAACACATCAAAACACAACCAAATTCTTATCTTTGCTCACTTTTAGTTTCAACTTTACTCATTTTAATTTACCAATCATCCTTTAACCAATTAAGCCCAATGATGAGAAGTCCTCTAAAGAGAAGGAAGTGTCAAACAATGGGTAGTTTAAGGCAACAGGGAGGTGTCATGCCATTGGTAATGAACCCCCAAAAGATGATTAAACCATTAAGCAATGAACCTCAATCTCAAGCTTAAACTATCCTAAGGTTGAAACAACCCTCAAAACAAACAAAGAGTGAAGAAATGAGAGAGATTGTAGAGATTATAAATGCTAAAATGAAGTGACAAAAGTACTAAAACAATATAATCAACTCAAACAAGTGTCTAAAGGCCTAAAACACTAAGCTTGTGAGGACGATTACACTAGAAGCATGCAAAACAAGACTCACATGCAACAATCAACCCAAAATAGAGTTAAAGCAGTCCAAAATATAGCCTAAAACATGCTGGAATTAAGATACAAAAGGCTAGAAAAATAAGCTAGCACATAGAGCTATCTAGGCTAGCAAACTAGACACAAGAAGGGAGGCTAACCCGTCTAATTTTGGACTTCAAAACATGATTTTTATCACTGAAAATACTCTGAAATTCAGTGTTCAAAAGCCCAAAAAAAGATAGTTTGAAGGTGGGAAACAAAGGTGAAAAAGCCTCACAAGCAAGGAATAAAAAAAGGTAAAATACCCCCCAACCTTAAATGGCCTAAAACACCAATTTCAGCCCACAAAAATAGACTTTTTTAGAGCTCAAAAACAGCCCAAAAATAGTGGAAAGAGATAGAAAAACAAGTATACAAAGCAAGCTTAAAAGGGAAGTAGTATACCTCTTGAAGTAAAGATCAACTTTGGGCAACAATTCAAGCCAAAACCACCTTCAAAAGCTCCAAGAAGGCTTCAAGAAACCTCAGCTCAAAGATGATCAACTTTGGTTAAGGAGGTATAGGCAAAAGTGTAGTGTATCTAAGCTAAGGTGCACAAATTTGCAAGAGAGAGAGAGAGAGAGAAATGTAGAGAGAGAAAGAGATTTTTGTTCCAAATTTTCTAACCCTCAAAAATGGGGGAGGAGACCCCTTATATAAAGAAAAACATACATTTGGCTGAGATAAATCTCTCCATACATGTGTAGGGAGATGGAGACACTTGTGCCAACAGCTGGAACAACAGTCAACAAAATATCTACAAAAAGGTCTGTCGGCCACCAGTGATGGCCGACAGGCCACTTGGATGGCCTATAGCCTCAATTGGTGGCCAGTTGGCCACCAAGGGTTGCAGGCTTGAAGCACTAAGGTTTTGGGCTTAAAACACTAAGATTTTGGTCCAAAACAAGGAATAGAATGGATAAGGTTTAAAGACTCAAAGACAGAGCAGTCCGCCAAGGACTTCGAGCACTAAAATGAGCACATACAATCACAATCATCAAGTGCACAAGCGATGACGTCCAAGTCTTAAGGACGATCAAAAATGGGGTGTTTACAATCTCTTAGTTGCTTGATGATTCATAGTCTGTAGGAGCTTCAAGATAATCATCAAGCCTTTTGTATAAGTTATTCACCTCTTCAAAAAGTGAACCTTCTTGGTGGATTCCATAATCAATGGCATCGTGGCGATTCAACAACCATGGCAGAGTGAGCAAAGACATGTGCTGGTAACTGGACTCATGTTACTTGGATTGGCCTTTGTAAGATATCTGTATACTACCTTTCTTGCATAGTGAATACTTCGTTTGGCTGAGGGCCTGTGGTTTTTTTTATCATAAGTTGGTGGATGCCAACTATGATTTTTTCTCATAAAAATATCTTGTGTTGTGATTGTTTATTTTTCTCTTACTCTCTCTATATTGATCATGATTGCATAAATTCTTAATTGGATTGCTTATATCGATACGTTAAATGGGACGCATCTAGATTTTCAAAAAGAGTTTTTCGCATAAATCTAGATTTTTCGATTAGTATTAGAGCGGGTCACTCGTACTTTGTTTTTCAAAACTATAGGAATGTGATCTTTTCATGATTATTAATTATGGATTCGATCCAAGGAAATAATATTTCATATGAACCTCCTTTGCTCAATGGAACCAACTATAGTTTTTGGAAAGCTCGAATGAGAGCATATTTAAAATCTATTGATGAAAGAGTTTAGCAATCTGTTGTCAAAGGTTGGAAAGAACCCATGATCACCATGGAAGGAGAAAGTATTCCAAAACCGAGAGATGATTCGAATATGAATGATTTTACTAATGCAAACTAGAATAGCAAGACTATTAATTTTATTTTTGGTTATACAAGAAAAGTTTCATTGGATTAGTACGTGTGAAATTGCCGAAGAAGCATGGGATATACTTGAAACTGTTCACGAGGGCACTAACACTATTAAACGTAGCAAACTTCAAAGGTTCACATCTAATTTTGAAATGCTTTTTATGAGAGATGATAAGACCTTTGATGAATTTTATGCCAAGCTTAGTGACATTGTTAATTCCTGTTTTGCATTAGAAGAGAAAATTCC
The DNA here is from genome assembly GCF_004153795.1 of Camellia sinensis. Lineage (NCBI taxonomy): Eukaryota > Viridiplantae > Streptophyta > Magnoliopsida > Ericales > Theaceae > Camellia > Camellia sinensis. The sequence goes on from NW_021026887.1 coordinate 640,226, forward strand.
CGAGCCTAAAGTTGTGGCTAAAATTTTGAGATCATTACCCAATCATTTCCAATCAAAAGTTACAACTATCGAAAAAGCTAAAGATATTGATAATTTAAAGCTGGATCAGTTGGTTGGAAACCTACAAACTTATGAAGCTAATTTTTTTTTTGAAAAATAAACAAAAAGATACTCTTGCTTTTAAAAGTTCTCATAAGTTTGTTAATTCTCCCAAGGATGGTGATGATTTTGAATCACAAATGATGGCTTTATTTCAAAAGCAATTTTAGAATTTTTTTAAACAAGAAAAAGCTTAATTCACTACAACAAAACTGACTTTTTACGACACCACATTAACGACATACAATAAATGAACGCCGTAGTTTCTCACTTTTACGACTTGCCTTTTTTGCACGTTGTAAATACTTTTCCAACCACGGTGTGTCTATAGCGTAGGCCGTGAATGGTAATAACGATGACTTTTTTACGACTTGCAATGCAAACCGTAAATAATAAAACTTTCTACGACGTGCATATGGCGTGCCTTAATACATCAATTATACATGATGTACATACGCCAGCTATTAAAAGTATTGCATTTTTACGAAGCACAATGCATGTTGTGAATTGTATGATAATAAAAAACCACCAAAATGAAATTTGGGCCGCCAATCACAAATATATATATATATATATTAGAATTTTTTTTTCTCAAAATAATTATTTACAAATATATATATATATATATTAGAATTTTTTTTTCTCAAAATAATTATTTTACCTTCCTCTAATCAAAATGGAACATCACAGGGGTTTTAATCTCTCTCTCTCTGATGATGATAAAGGCCGAATCAATTGCTAGGGTTACCAGGATCATCTCATCTCTTCTCTTTGGTTGTGTATCTGAAATCAAAGGTATCTATCGTCATCTCATGCTTCTCTTCTCTTCTTAGTTGTGTATCTGAAATCCCTAATTCATTCTCACTCCCAACCCAGTCCTGCCCTAGTCTCTTTCGTTTCTCTCTCTCTCTCTTTCAGCGGCTGCAACACCGTGTGTAGCGCCACCCTGTTTCAACCACAACAATGGCTTCTCTCACCCCTGGCTACCTCTCCAAACTTCTCCAAAATCTTAGCAACACTATCACCGAAGGGTATTGATAAGAAAATGGGTGCAAAAGGAGAGATTAAGGGTTCGGAGAGTCTTCGATCTTCAGAGCCACTGATTAGCCCCCAATCACATTATGGGTCGAATACAAAACCTGATTTGGGGGTTTTTGAGAAGGTCTCTGTAAAAAAAAAAAAAAAAAAAAAAAAAAAAAAAATTTTATGGGTGGGTTTGATGAGTTTAAGATCATAGCGAGATGGGTTAGAGAGAGAACGTCCTCCTTCGTTGCAGAAGTAGCAATCTTTCGAGAGTCACACCAACAATGGCTACAATGGCTGCTCTTCAAAGCTCCTTCACTTCTTTTTCTCTCTCCTCAAATTCTTTCTTGGACCAATGCTTCTCGTCCCCCTCCCTGGTATTTGCTCTGCTCTCTCAAATTTTGTTTCTTTTTAGCTTTTAAACCCATATTCTCATGGAACTTGAATTACCCGTATTAATTTAATTTCAATTTTTTGGTGATTTCAGTCCAGAAATTAGTCGTATTGTCAGAACTTGATGCACAAGTTTTGTTTGGATAGGTGAGGGAAGCGATTGGTGTTACCCTTTTTGTGTTGTGCTCAAATATTTGACTTCATACATCCTTCAATGATCATCATTCCGATGGTGGTGACGATTTCAAAATTGAAGAGAGAAGTTGGGATCAGTTTTTAACAGAACGTGCATCTGAACTTGTCATGAATTTTCGGAATGCTAGCCAGTCAGACAAAATGGAGATCTCAACAGATACAAGTCCTGACAATGGGATAGTAAATGGCGATTCTAAAGATGATATGAAGTGGATGGAAACGATACATTTTAAAAGAATTTTGTTTAATCAAGGCTTCCTTATCTTCAACTGAATTCTGATGATCTTCTCATTTTCCTTAATATGTGCAGCTGTTCCATTTCATTATCTCATCTTTGAAGTCTGGAAGATCTTCATATCTGATGGATGTTATTGTGGGTCTATTTTATCCTGCAATTTCTTTGTAGGTATCTGCAGTATAACTTTTATTGCCTAAGGTTCCTAATTGTTCCAGAAATTCACCAGTACATCTCTTCTTTTTTTTTTGAATCTATCAAACCAGCTTTCTTCTGTGTATAGTTGCTAGATGACCATTGTACACGCTTGCTTTTAGCCCAAGTGGTTCCCTTGTGGGGTTCTCAAGTTGTTGGAGCATTTTTTTTTTTTGTTTGGACAGGGCCCACATAGGGAGTTGGGTAAAGAAAAAGAAAATGATCTTTGTTGAATTTATCAGTATTAAAAATGAAAAAAAAAAAAAAATTGGAAGTGATATTGCTTCATTGGTCAAAGATAAAACTTTTTATATATGGAGTTTTTTTGTTTTTTTTCTTTCAATGTTTAAAACATTTCATCAGCACTTATAAGTTATGAGCCACCCGTTATATCTTAGAAACTTTGAGTTTTTTTTGGGCTGTGTGTCAATGATCTGTTAAATGTGACTTTGAGGTCTTTTTCAAATGTGTAAGGTTTGATTTCATGCCTCCAAGCATAATCATTTTTCTCTGAACATCATTCTGATTGTTTGGAGTTATTTGATGGAGAGGCACCCCTTACAGAAAGTCAAAGTAAAAAAATAAAGAAAAGAAAAATTGGTGAAGAGACAACCTGTTGGGAATTTATTTTCTTGTTATTTTACTGTTTACATTGAGAAGTTGATTATGTTGTGTGTTTTGTTGCTGTATTTAAACAAAATTATTGGTTCTTTGAAGGAAACATCAAACAAAGATCTGTCAACCCTCACCAAGGCAGCCTTTGAGTTGCCAAAGTGGAGGATTTTATGGGAACCCCATCTCTAGTAAGCTGTATCTATGATTCTCTCTTCAGCTAATGATTCTAACTGGCAGACCAGATCAGCAACTCTGACATTCTTGCGAACTTTTATGTATAGGTATGTTACTTCTTTGGGAGTCTTCATGCTCAATGGAACCTTTTTTATGGATAGAAGGTTAGTATCCATCTAATCTGGTTTTTGTTTTTATTTGTGATTATATTTGGTTGAAAATCCTCCGAAGTTACCTAAAGGAGCTGAGTTCTTATGTTCGTGCAATGCCATGCAATACTTTATAGCCTATGACAAGACTTTGTACCCATGAATTGTCATTTATACAATTCAACTGGATTTTTAGTTTTGTATACTCATTTTAGTCATTTGCATATTTTCAATTTTTCAAGTTCTCTTGTTTATTTTTTTTCTTTTGACATGCATGACTAGTATCATCACTTGTCTAGCATGAAGTTTGGCATCTTTGTTACATTGTAAATGCAAAGGTGCAGTTACTTAACAGTACCAATATCATTTACATTGTAATCTCTTTTCATAACAGGCATACTTTTATTCTCTCTACTATGGAGAAAAAATAAATATGGAGTACTGTCGAGAAGCACCTCACAGACAACCTAGCGGAGGCAAGTTTGGCTTGACTTTTTAAGTGGAATGGTTAATATAATTTATTCTTGGCTAACTTATGCACAAGCCTTTTGAATGATTTTTCTTTTTTCTTTTTTCTTTTTTCATGTAAGAACACTTGCATGACAGTTTCTTTGCTTGGGTTTTGGTTGTCTAGGAGTTCAGACATCATCTTCACCTCTTTTCCTACATGCCAATAAAAAGGAAAAAATTATGAAACCAAACAATTGATTTTGTATAAAGTGTCTTTTCTTTCACTGAAGGATTGAAATTTTTCTATAAAATGAGCGTGGTATTTTACTTTTGCCTTGCTGCTTATGCTAGAATTCGAAGGACTGTGGTAGCAAATGACAGTTGATGAATTTATTGTGATTACAAAAAAGGCTAGTGTTCAAGGTTTTCTCTAACAACTATCATCACATGGGTATTTAAGGTTTTCTCTGACAACTATCATCACATGGGATGGTTAACTTGAAACTAAAATGAATGAGACACTGAAATTTGATTTGAGCTTAATTCCATATTTTATAAAAGTGCCCCCATTCTTTAGTAATAGTTTGTGATTGAATTAGATGCTAGTGAAAAATTAGAGAAGAAGAAAAAGATTAGCTTATGGATTATTCCTATAGTTTCTTATCTTATGTATTTGCTACTAAGTACTCAGGTAGAATTATATCACATTGTCCCAAAAAGCACCTAAAGCTACTAAAACTTACCTAAATTTCTTCTATAATGGATTGAAAGTTTCTTTTTAAACTTGTAAATAATATAGACTCTAATTTGACTTGGACTCTTTATTTTGGAACTTACAATGGTAATGGATAAAACCTATACAAACATAAACTTTATACATAGAGATCCTTTAACATAAGCATGCAAGTCCCAAGTAGGTGCTGCATTGAAGTAGATTAATTTCATCTCTCTCTCTTTTTAAATTTAATTTTTCTTTTGAGCTTCTTATAGCCTGGATAGCAACTTATATTCTCCTATACAAACTTAATGGTTTGTTTGAAGATTCCTATTCATTTCCCTCTAGACACATTGCAACAAAAGAGGTAACTTCATTTGAGGTGTGAAAAAAAAAGGTTTTTCCTTTATGTGGATTTTATTTGCATATATGTTGAGACTGTTGAGATCTTGTATTTTTGTTAATTTTTCATTATGACATTGGTTTTATGAGGTTATTGAATTATCTTATTAATTTTGAAAATGTTTTGTTGATGTTTTAAAATTTCTTGATCATTTCTTAATACCTCAAGAAATATTTTTGTCCCTGAGTCGATGGTTTTTGTACTTATGTGAAGTTTCCTTTGTCATGTAGACAAGAAATGCAACAGACTTAGTTGCTCCAACTATTGCCACGGGTTTAGGTGACACATACATTGGGTACCCTCGTCCCTGTGATAGGAGCAAGTGGATTTGCTACAGCTACAGCTGCAACTGCTATGGGAACTGTTGTCGGTAGTTTTAGATAATCTTTTAATAGTTGTCGATATTTTTAGAAAGTTAGATATGCATAGTTTTGGACGGTTTAAACTTTTTGTACAGTTTAGAACTTAAGGATATAGTTTTCGAATATTTGGAATGTATAGACCATTGTTGAATGTTTATAATTTATGGATATAATTTCTTTTTAATGTTTCAAACAATATTTTGGTGGTTGATTGATGTTTTGTGATGCTTGTTTGTAATATTTATTAGATTGTACAAAATTGGTCAAATAGAACCTGCTGATTTTATTTTATTTTTTTGTAAAAAAAAAATGCATATTCTACGTCAAGTATAATAAGTCGTTGTATTACATATTTTTCGACGCGCAATCAGCATCGTTATTTGTCTCACCAATTAACAACATGCAAAAGTAGTCGTAGAAAAAGTAACAACGATACACAAAATCTGCCGTTAAATAGTTTTTAACGACGTACTATAGCATGTCATAGAAAAAGTAACAACGATGTACAAAATCTGCTGTTAAATAGTTTTTAATGGCGTACGAAGCATGTCATTGAAAATGAATGACTTTTCATGATTGATCATAATATGACGCGTGTTGTACGTCGTAGAAGGGTTTATATGATGTGCATTGCGTGCCGTAAAAATCCTTTTTTGTTATAGTGATTTCAAGTATTCAAGTTCAAGGAAAAGAGGTAGTGGTGAGCAAAATTTTTCCAAACCCGACAATATGAAAATGATTTTTCAAGAAATACAATGTTATGAATGTCAAGGACTTGGACATGTTTCAAGTGAATGTCCTTCCAAGAAGAATAGAAAGAAAGCTCTCAAAATCACATGGGATGATGAGAGCAATTCCGAAAATGAGTAAGGAAATGAAGGTCCAAGTGAGGGTCCTATCAGTGCCCTTTGTACAACATCTTCAACACACAATGCCTTGGTTGCAAGTCATGATCCCGCTTCTAAAAATGAGGACACTTCTGAAAGTGAGGATGAGGACTTTCAAGTAACTTATGTGAAGATGTACAATGAGTGCCGCAACTTGTCTAGACAAAAGCTAAATCTCATAACAAATTTGAAAAAATGTGAGATGGAGAAAGATAAGCCGGAAAAGGAGCTCTTAGAAACTCAAACAAAAATGAGCTCTCTCACCAATGAAAAGAGCATTTTGATTGATGAACTCTCTATTTGAAAAAATGAGAGAGAGTTTATTCTTGGTGCACATTATGAGCTTAAAAAGAGTTGTGATCTCCTTAAGGAAGAAGCTGAAAATTTTGCCAAAATAAGAAAGGAGCTTGAAGACAAGTGTGCCAAGAAAGAACTTGAATTAATTGGTGCCAATGCCACACTCAAGTTGTGGAACACGAGTTCAAAGAATTTAGATGCTTTTATAAATTCACAAAAATTGGCAAGTGACAAGAGTGGTCTTGGCTACTTTAACAATCAAGACTCCAAGCTATAAACATCATTTTCCAACAATGCAAGCACCCAAGAGGTAAAAGGCCTTGAAAAAGGAAAAGGTAAAATTCCTCCAACTCCTATTTTATCTCATGAAATTTTTTTGAAGAAGAAATTTATACCTATGTGTCGTCATTGTGGGGTTAGTGGTCATATTAGGCATCATTGCTTGAATTTGTATAAGGCTAACCATGGCAGGGGTGGAGGTGCTTCTAGACAAGCTCAAAGGCAACAACATATGCACAAGCGGTCACAACATAAGCACAAACGGAATGTTCAATGGGGTAAGCCGGCCACAAGTTATCCAAGGGATGGTAAGCCTATTTTTTGGTGTGATTTTTGTGATAAATTTGGTCATCTTCGCCCTTATTATTATGTGCTTAATGGTTCCGTTTTTCCAAATAATCAAAAAGGTGCTAACTTTCCTAAATACCACGTTGGAACTTCGCATGTTAAAACTAGAGTTGCTTAGGTGAGGAAAAGTGATTTAGTTTGAAGGGTTTTTTTTGTTTTTGTTGTAAATATATATATATATATATTTTTTTTTTTGAGTTCTTTAAAAAAAAAAAATTATGTGTGTTTCTTGTGAGTCTTTTAAGTATTCTAAAGTCTTTCCCCTAACAGATTTTTCTCTTCTAGATTGCTTGCTTTGAGAAAAAGGAATTTTGTCTCTAGACTCACTCTTGAAAAAACATTGTTTTATTTTGCATGACATGTTCGGTTTGTATCATTCTCACTTCACTTTGAATACTTGAGGATTGATGAACATGATCTCATTGTGTACACATTTTTGGAAGGATTAAATGTTTGTCCATAGTTGTGAGAAATCCTAAACAATGTATTAATTTTTGTGCCTTAACTCATGCAATTGCCAAGTTCTTAATAGTATGATGACGAGAGATGAGCAAGAAAAATATTTTATTTCTTTTGTGCAAAGCTCGAGGGAAAGGGCTACATGTAAGAGTGTGTTGCAGCTACCATTTTTCAAAGGATAAAATTCATGATTTATTGGATTCAGTTCTGCTCTTAGCAATGTGAAAGCCTCCTTTGAATTTTTGTTGAAATGAAAAAAAAAAAAAAAAAAACTTGAAAAGCATTTATAAAGAGGAAAGGAGGTTATGAAGGTTTGATTAATGCTCTCTCTGAAATCATACGTATTTTGAAAAACTCGAGGTTTGACTTCCAAAAAGAGTGGCTCAATTTTTGGTACAAAATGTTCAAAATTTGATCTCTACATGGCATTGTTAGATATTGTATTCTATCATTTACTACCTTTGTATGGGATTTATGTTTACCGGTATCCAACAGTTTTCGAGTGAGTGTCTCTTTACACTTGTTGAACATTTTCAGTTTTGATAAAACTTTGTTTTTCAATGTTTGAGAATTGAGTAAAAATTTTCTGAGTGTGATCAGTATTATTTTGTTTTGTGTTTTTTTTTTCCTTATCAATTCCGGGCAAAAAGGGGGAGAAAAATTGGTCTTGTGTTTAGGGAGAAAGAAAAAGTTTTTGTATGAAAATGGTTTTGTGCTGAGAGGGAGAGTTGTGCAAGTGCTTTATGTGTTTTATTTTGTTGTGTGTGGTAACCATTTTTGTGTAGGGGACTATTTTGTGTTTTATCACAGAATTGCTAAGGGGGAGATTGTTAGGATTTTCAATCCTAATTTCATGCATTACAATGTGAGTTAGCAATCTCGTTCCAAAGGTAAAATTGTGTTTTTTTGTTTATTCATTTCTGTCTTTGTTGCTTAAATTTTGTGTAGGAATGTTTTATGTAGTTTTGTCTTGACATTGCCAAATGAAGAGACTGTTAAGATTTTAATCGTAATATTTGTTGCGTGTGATTTGGTGTGAGAACTCGTATTTAATTATTCATAGAAGAAAATAAATAAATAAATTGATTTTATCCAGAGTCTATCTGAAATACATATTAGTGTATGAGTTAGTTTTAAATTAATTTAATAACAATAATTTTGTGAGTATTCAATATTTATTGTTTATAATTTATTTTAACAAGGATTCAACATAATAATTATTCTTAATAAATACCTTAGTTAAAAACTTTAGTTAATTAATTTTAAAAATTTCACACAAATATAAAAAAAGAAAAAGAAAAAAAAAATCAGAACTCGGTGGCAGTGTGGGTGATCAATCACCCAGCACTTGTATGTATGCATGTTATTATAGGGAGTAGGCTCAATTATATCTCTTCGAATTGGAAAATTTGATGAGACTTGATAGAATGATATGTGTGAGAGAGAGAGAGAGAGTCAAGATGAACTCACATATATATATTGTACGGGGAGGAAATAATTCTCCTCGTATAATCCTGTTGACCAAGTCCACGCTCCTCCGTACGACGTCGCTTTATCACCTGAAAACACAAACGTGAGCTAGCCGGCGGGTGTGTGCCGGAAACCTCTCCGATGCCTAAGTCAGAAAACTTTGACAAATAGACAAAGCTTAAAGTTCTCAGGAAGGTTGTGTTCAATTACCTCCTCCAAGGTGATGTTTGTGAGCTTTTATAAGTTTCCCGTGGCACAATCCTAGTAGGACTTGTACTTCTCCATACAGAGTCCTCCTAGGATTCATTCTCCTAAAGATAATGCTTATCCTTTTACACCCTCCCTCACTGCTTAAACCAAGTGGGATGGTTTTCTCCATAGCCGAACTTCCATGTGACCGAAGTAAAATTGGCTATGCTGAGCCACACAGGGCCGAACTGTCCTCAGCTCGGTCTTCTCCTCTAACTCCTTACTTCGGCTGCCCCTGTTCAACCTTGGTGTGCTTAAATCAAACTTCCAAGTAACAAGTTCTGACCGACCTAACCATTGTATGTCACGACCGGACTAATTCCAAAACCGGCCTTCCCAGAACACACTGCGACCGGACTAACTCTGAGACCGGCCTAACTCCGAGTCGCCTCCAGACCGGAGTAGTTTTACTCTTCCTTGGGCCGAAGCAACTATCTCTACCTGAGCCGGAGTAATCTCACCTCCTTGAGCCGAAGTAACTTTGTCTCCTCAAGGCCGGAGTAACCTTGCCCCCTAAGCCGGAATATCCATTACGGCCTTTTTACTTAGTCCTTTGCGTTTTGGGCCTCAAAGCCCAACTCGAAGCTCGGCCCAATTTTTCCCAAAAATTACCCTCTCATATATATATATATATATATATATATATTATGTACATGTATACACAGTTTACATTTCCTCCTCCAACTGATCGGAGGGAATTCTGTGAGCAAGCTAAGCTAAGTAAGGAGAAGAAGAAGAGTAGAAGATTAAAGAAGATATAACTTTTCCTACCATTTCATTAAGCCATTTCAATCTTGTTACTAAGTAAGAAAATTCTCTCAACCCTCTCATTCTTTTTAATTGTTAAAATTTCATATTTGTGTTCATAACTAAAATTTTAGATAAAATCTTGTTTATAGTTGTATGTAAACTTATGGTTTGTATATTAAATATTTGAATGTTATTTTTATGGGATTTTTATTGATAAATCTCATTTAGAAATGTTTTAACCCAAGAAGTTCATGAAGGAATTTTTTAACCCACTTAGTCCCATGTATTTATAGTTTTACTCCATAAAGTCTTTTTTCTTGATTTACACTATTTTGTTATACTCTTATACTCTTATATTTAATATTGATATTTAATGTTGAGGGAGGAGAGAGAAGGGAAGAAATCAAGGCATAGGAAATTGCATACACAAATTAAATAACATTGATATTATTATTTTATATTATTATATAATGTGAATATATTTTTAATTGACAACACATTAAAAATAATGTGAACATTCTCTTTCATCTGATGTGAATATATTTTGAATTGACAACGCATTAAAAATAATGTGAACATTATCTCTCATCTAATGTAAACGTTCACAATACCTTTTCAAAAAAATTCTCTCTCATCTAATGTAGTGATGTGAACATTCATAACATGTGAACCTTCTTATTTTTAATTGACAACACATTAAAAATAATGTTCATTATATTTTTAATTGACAACACATTCTTATTCACAACATGTAGTGATGTGAACATTCATAACATGTGAATATTCTCTCTCATTTAATGTAGTGATGTGAACGTTCACATTCGTATGTTTTAATATGAATATTCACATCATGTAATTGACAGCACAATGACAAAAATTCATTTCAAGTTAAGACTTTGTGGTTGTATAATTTGATGCAATGCTGATGTGAACCTTAACATCGTCTTTATCACAACGTCATCTAATGTGAACATTCACATTCACATCATCTGATGTAAACATTCACATTCACGTCATCAATAAATAACCATGTTTAATTTTTTGTGTGTAATATATATTAACATTAAATAGTGGTGTGTAGTTAATGCATTTGAGTTATGCTAGGGACCCCAAACAAATTACCAAATTTTCTATCAAATCTCTCACATGGGTGTGGGACCCACACACATTTGATTTGTGTGGCTCCCACACCCATGTGAGAGGTTTGGTAGAAAATTTGGTAATTTGGTTGAGGTCCATAGCATTTTCCAATGCATTTTTTTGAAGTGAAGATATAATGACAGTCAACATTAAATATCAACATTAATGGGGACATGAGAGATTTAGGGTATTTTGGTCTTTTTACCTCAAATAGAACCTAATGGAATAATTAAAAAGAATATGGGTTGAATGGAATAAAACTCTTAGAAATGAGATTTATCAAAAAAAGCCCCCTCCCCCTCCCCTTTTTATATTAGTAGCCTTAAAATCATGATATAATTGTGGAATTATGTCACGACCCACTCCCTGTACCCAAGGGTTAAGTATCATGATGGCCAGTAATTAAAGTTATCTATAGCCAATTCTTGAACAAATAATAAACGCGAGTGAAAATAATTTTTAAGTGAGGGTACCAAAGTAATTATCAGAGCTTCTATTTTTATAACAAAATTTATTGACCAAAAATGGCGATATTTACATATGAAGAATAGAATTATAAATACTATAAAGTGCTATGTGTGTCTATTCCGCAGCCCCGCGTCTAAAACTCTCCAAAAGCTATTTCTAAAAAGTGATAAACAACTATAAACACATGGCAGAGTTAGAATATTATACTCGAAGCATAATTACCATAGATAAGCTTTGGGCTTAAAATAGATAAAATAAAATACTTTTCTATTAGAGTAAATAAGTTGCTCATATTATAACAGAAATCCGTTTCAGAAATCATATGATATTATACGAAAATATATAATCATAACCACAGTGTAGAACAGAACAGAGGTCAATGAGTTCATAACAATACAGGGATACAGATTCAAGAGGTGGCTCGTACGGATTCTGGAAGTGGTTCCCACAATAATGTAGCACTTAGCTTCGCATAACACTTTGCTCCGCACAAAACAAAAGTCAATAGATCTATGACAAACAAAGGGCCACAAGGAGACCAATCAGAAGTTCTCCAAGCATGGGACTCTCATGGTGGTACTTACAAAACATAATTGTTTATGAAATCATTGTAAAATAATTTCTAAAATTTAAACAAATATATCCATGGGTTTCATTTTATGAAAACAAGATTCAGAAAATCATCAACGTAGTCGAAATATTAATATAATTTATAAAATACAAATTGCGTAAAATAATTTATGGTAACTCAAAATATATAGAAAATATATTATGGTGACTCAAGATATAATAAAACTCACATTTATGTTAATTCTAACTTTTATTTTTCAGTCACTGCGACCCACTAAATATTCTAAACTAAAGTTAAAATTTTATTTAGATAAAAAAACAAGAGGCGGAGAAAAAATTAGAGAGTTTAGAAAAGGTGAGGGTGCCGCTAATGATAGATAGCTATATATATAGGCCAGAAGCGTGCGAAGCAAGATGTGTGGGCTTATGTTTTAAAAATTGCATCAGTGAGTGAACTAAAAAAATGATCGAGTGGATGGATCACTGATTCAACTATCAGGTTAAACCGAAATCAAACTGTGATGTCATAAATATATTAAAATTATATTTAAATAAAAATATAAGTAATAAAATTATAAATTAAAAAATTAAATAATCTTAAATATTTCTCCTAATACTTTTTGTTACTAAAAAATATAAAAATATATTTTAAAATATTATTAATTTTATATTTTATTAACCCGATGAACCGTCACTGGGTCGACTGGTTCAGCGGTTCAACTGCCGGTTTTCCCAATTCTCTCAAAATAAGCCCGTTTTTCACTTTGAACAATTTAGTGGGTGTATTTGGACCAGAGCCCTAACCGGTCAATAGTTCATCCGATTAAATCGGCCAGTCTGGTCCGATTTTTAAAAACTTGGCGTGGGCATCAAAACAGCTTAGGGCGCACGTATTTTGTTATACAGAAAATGTTATATTTAAGTATATTTTGGTCCAAGAAAAATAAGAGAAAAATACCATAATACTCAGAAAATAATATCGAATAATAATATAAAGCTAAAATTATTTTTTTGAAATCATTTATAATTAAATAATATTAAGATAAAATTTAAAGGACAACTTAAATTTTTGGTTTGTTACAAATTAGACTTTCATGTATAGTTTATGCCATTAAAGAAATGATTGAAGATTTTATTTGGTCAGATTATATGACTCTTAAATCTGCCAGAAAGTTGTACAAATTTTTAGACAATTTTATATTCAAAATTTTAAAATTATTTCTTCTACAAAAGTTGTTAAAAATAATGTCTAGTCCATTCAAGAATTTTTGTAACAATTATTCCAGTTTTGTACAAATTTATACAAAATTTTAATTAAATCTGGAACTGTTAACAGATTTCACTGTATATTTGAAAAATCATTACAAATCCTATATTAAACCAAATCTCATAATTTATAAATAAAAAATGAAATTTGAGAAGTCTATTTTCATAGTAATTTTTTAGATTATGGAATTGATTTATAAATTTAAGTATGGAATTAATTTAAGAAAATGTGATAAATCTATGTCATAAAATTTCTCGAAATTTTACAGAATTTTTTATAACTTATTTTTGGGAAATGCTTTCTGGAAAATGACCATAACATGTTTATTAAATATTCTATAGATTTTCATCAATTTTAGAATTGTATAAATAATTTATTTATAATTTTCATTACGAAAAGTATATTCTGAAAATTTCTGGGCATATTAAGAAGGAACCAAGATTATTACTTCAATTATTTATTTGGACTAAAATTATATACTGTGCTGGTCTAATTAATTAAATCTTTTAAATTAGTAGCCCATGCATATGTGTGTGATTGTGGTTCGTTTTTTAAGTATTGTAGCTTTACTTTTGTGCTTCTTTCGAATACGATAGCCCTACAGTTTAGACTCCCGTGGTTCTGAATTTGATTTTGCAAGTGCAATGTGAAATAAATAAACATAAATGAGTCCAAATCCGGCAAATCTTTTGAAAAATCGATTTTGAATCAAAAATGTCAAAAATTGACTGCTTTACCAGATTACAAAGTCACCACCTAAATATTTTTAAAAATTTTAAGAAACCCGAAAATCGTGCCAAAGGCCACTTATCGGTCACTAATGTTTGGTACTGCCCTGCTGCAACAGACATGAAACAGAGCACAAACAGAGTATTTTCAGGGGATATTTGTCCACCCTACCTCTCCTTATCATCAAACAGATCAAATGAGGGGTAGGCTCGATACACCAAACCATCAATCGACGCAAATTCATTGCATGATGGCTTATGAATCAAGAGATACAATTTCGATAAATGACAAGGAAAGACTTATGAACCTCCTCACTATCATGCTATTGATCAAGGGAAATGGTTGATTGTCACGACCCAAACCCGCCCCTATGGGTTTAGCACCGTAACCGGCCAGTAATCCGAGATTACCGAAGGCCTGTTTAACAGTCAAACAGAAATACAGAGTACAGGGGCTGGCAGAAGTCAAAACAGTAATTAAAAGATGTCCAATGAGCTGTGACAGTTTGTATGCAAAAAGACTTTTCAATACACATGTACAATCAGTACAAAACAGTATATACAACATATACAATCATTCAAGACAGGGACTTAATTCCTATTAGAACAGTACAGTACAACATCATTCAGTCTATACAGAACATAAACAAAAAGGAGGAAAACTAAAACACCCCAAGCAGTCTCAGCTTGAACAATTCTGAAACCTCAAAGTGAGGCACAAAGGTTGGCTTGACAAAACAGGAGTTAAGCTTGACGCCCCTAGCAACGGTCCGGTGCCTGAACACCTACATATATACACGAGCAGTGAGCTAAATCCTAGTGAATAACATATACGTAAAGAGGTTAAGAATGAATGTCCTTTCAGTATTGAAAACAGTCATTTAAACAGTATATCAGTCATTCAGTTTGTGGCTCATAAATCATGCCACACAGTAATTCAAAAACTATAGTAGTCATATGTGGTACACCCAATAGCAAAACAGTACAGTATGTCTTAACAGACCGAGCAGTCAATGATGGCCATCAATAATGGTTCCAAACGTGGGAACCGACAGAGATCTCTGTAATAGTAACAGTAACAGTTCAGTAACAGTATATTGCTATGGATGCCACGAATACAGTTCGCAAATAGGACAAACATTCATTCAGTAAACAGCGTCATTTCATAAAGTAGTACAGTCATTCGTTCATAAAATAATCTCAATTGAACATATCTTTACAACATTGTTACTCACAGAGTTCTGGGCTACAGATAAGCTAGTACACGTCCTCGGATGCCAACCTTACACAATTACAGAGTGAACACACACTAAGCTACACAGTTGGAAAAATAATAACTTAATCCCTATTCTGACTCGGTGTGGTTCTACATCAATATTCTCATTAAGATGCCTTAAACTAGGCCTAAGAATGCTTAGAATGGAATGAGGATGCAAGGATGCACTTTAAAAATATTTTCAGAAAACAGAGGTCCCGCTCGAGCGTGGGTTTACTCGCTCGAGCGGACATGCAAACAAAAGGATCCGCTCGAGCGTAAACTTTCCCGCTCGAGCGTACTGCAAAAGTACTGGATGTGTGAAAATCACGCTCGATAGGCGCTCAACACCCGCTCGAGCGTGTGACACAAGTCCTCGCTCAAGCATGCAAAACCCCGCTCCAGCAGACTGTAAACACAACAAAAGTGCTGGATACACGAATTTCCCGCTCGAGTGCCACTTACCCCGCTCGAGCAGGAGTCCAAAATCTGGAATTCCCAAATTTGAACCTCAAGCTCAAAATCAAGTTTTAATGCATCAAATTCGATCCTCTTGGGCCAATTTTCTGGAAAACACTTGTAAATTCATAGTTTAACATGATTCAAAGCTCAATTTGTAAAATCAAGGCCCAAAGGTAGTTCAATTGAACACAAATTAAAACAAATTCCATGAACATGATGTAAAACATAACATGTATGAATTAAATCAACTTCAAGCTTTCAAAACATGAACAAATGAGCCAATTCTTTCTATAACAAGATGAATTCATGGACTATAACAATAATATGGACATGCATGCAAGAATTTCTTTGAAAACAAACTCAAACTTCAAGAGATGCACATGCATGCATGAGATAAGCTTCAATTCAACATTTTTAGACCAAAACTGCGCTTAGATCACTAAACTCCCAAGAACCATGCAAGACAATACATAAATACATCAATGAGAGGTTGAAATCCTTACCTAGGTTCCTCAATTACAAGTCTAGAGGCTCAATTTGCTAATTCTCTCTTCAATTCTACCAAGTTTCCAAGCAATTTGGTTGAAATCAAGTTCTTCTCCTAACTCTCTCTCTCTCTCTCTCTAGTCGGCTAAGTCTAAGAAAAATGGGTTGATGGAGTGTTGTAATGCTAGCATTAGAGATCAACTAAGAGGCTCATGAAAGTCCACTAAGTGGCAAAATGACAATTAAGTCAAACTCTTGTAATTTATCAATATTAAATCTAATTTAATCATACCAAATCACATTTCAATTAAATATGCCATAAAATCGCATAAATCTTAATTAGCACCAAACATCAATCAATTTCAGATTCGGCCGCCGATAAGGCCTTCAATTTGTAGTTCAAAGCGTAAAATATGAACAGATAATTTAACAGTCAACAGATAGAATTGCATTCAAACCAGCACAATCAATCAATCAGTTTAGTAATTCAGTTAGTCAATGAATTAACATGCTTAATCATGGATTAGCACTAATTAGTGGTGAGGGTTGTCACAGTCTCCCCTCCTTATAAAGAGTTTGATCCTCCAAACTCGAATTACCTTTATTTTGGAAGAAAACAAGGTTCAGTGGAAACAATTCAGGATATCTCTTGACCATATCATCTTCCCTTTCCCAAGTAGCATACACGCCACCGTGGTTCTGCCAGTCAACTTTCACTAACGGAATCTCTTTGCTTCTCAACTTCTTGATCCGTCTGTTCACAATCTGAATAGGCCGTTATTTATAAGTGTAGTCATCGCTTAGCACCACACGGTAGGCTTAATCACATGGAAGGGATCCTGAAGGTAATCCCACGACATTGAAATATGGAACACGTTATGCATATGCTCCATTTCAGGAGGAAGCGCTACTTGATACGCTACCGGATTGATTTTCTCAATGACCTCATACGGTCCGACATATCTCGGCGCTAACTTGCCTTTAACCCCAAAACGGGTCTGCCCTTTCATCGGTGTCACTTTCACAAAAACATGATCACCTACTTCATACTCTCTGTCTCGCCTTCGGACATTCGTATAACTTTTTCTGTCAGCTCTGTGCGATTTTCAGTCTCTGTTGAATCAATTTCACTTTTTCAGTGTTTTGTTGTACAATCTCGGGCCCAAGCAAAGGCCCATCTCCAGCTTCTGCCAAGCAAATTGGAGATCAACATTTCCTGCCATATAAACCCTCGAAAGGCGCCATACCAATACTTGAATGGAAGTTGTTGTTGCAGGCAAATTCAGCTAAGGGTTGATGACTTTCCCAATCCTCCAGAGTTTGGATGGTTCTCTCTGACTGACCATCTGTCTGAGGATGGTAAGCACTACTCAGCTTCAATTCAGTACCCAATGCAGTTTGCAGGCTTTGCCAAAATCTAGATGTAAACTTCGAGTCCCTATCAGAAACAATGGACACAGACACCCCATGCAATCTAACAATCTCATCAATATAGATTACAGCCAATTTGTCTGCATTATAAATTATTTTGACAGGTAAAAAATGAGCAGATTTAGTCAATCTATCAACAATAACCCAAATTAAATCCATACCTTTACTGGAGCAAGGTAACCCAACAATAAAATTCATAGTGATATGTTCTCATTTCCACTCCGGTATTGGTAAGGGTTGCAGTAAACCTGCGGGTCGTTGATGTTTGGCTTTAACTTGTTGGCAATGAAGACATTTTGACACAAAATCAGCAATTTCTTTCTTCATTCCCGTCCACCAGAAATTCAATTTCAAGTCTTGATACATTTTCGTATCTCCTGAATGGATAGACAATTTTGAATTGTGGCTCTCTTGCAGAATTCTTCTTTTCAGTTCAGGATCACTCGGTACACACAATCTTCCCTAAAATTTCAACACATTATTCTCAAATTTGAAATCCGGCCTCGGTTTAGATTCCCATTCTTCAATGATCTTCTTCAAGAAGTCATCCTGTTGTTGTTTCTCTTTAATCTCTTCAATCAGTGCCGGTTAAGCAGAAATAGCAGCTAAGGTTCCACCTTGTTCACGCAAAACAATCTCAATTTCAAGTCTCTCAAGGTCACATAGCAATTCTTTCTGCCCGGTGAGTAAACAGGCTAAATTTCCAATCGATTTCCGACTCAGTGCATCAGCAACGGTGTTAGCTTTTCCTGGATGGTACAAAATTTGCAGGTCATAGTCTTTTTTCAGTTCTAACCATCTCTGCTGCCTCATGTTCAGTTCTTTCTGTGTGAAGAAGTACTTCAAACTCTTGTGATCGGTATACACTTCACATGTTGCCCCATAAAGATAGTGACGCCAGATTTTTAATGCAAACACCACTGCGGCAAGTTCTAAGTCATGGGTCAGGTAGTTCTTCTCATGTGGTCTCAGTTGTCGGGAAGCATACGCAATCACTTTTCCATTCTGCATTAAAATACACCCCAAACCCTTATAAGAAGCATCACTATATATAATATAACCATCCGTACCTGAGGGTAAGGTGAGAATCGGTGCAGTCACTAGTCGAGTTTTCAACTCTTGAAAAGCTGATTCCTTCTGATCGGTCCAGTCAAATGATATCCCCTTCTAAGTCAACTGTGTCAGTGGTAGGGCAATTTTGAAGAAATCTTTGACAAACCTTCTGTAATACCCGGCTAAGCCTAGAAAACTCCGGACTTCGGTGACATTTGTTGGTCTAGGCCAGTTCACTATTGCTTCAATTTTCTGTGGATCAACTGAAATTCCATCTTTACTGATTACATGCCCCGAAAACATAACATTGTCAAGCCAAAATTCACATTTAGTCAGTTTAGCATACAGTTTCTGTTCTCTTAGGGTCGGTAGGGGAATTCTCAAATGATGTTCATGTTCCTCCATGCCTTAGAAATAAATTAAAATGTCATCTATGAATACAACAATAAAGTCATCAAGGAATGGTTTAAAAATTCTGTTCATAAGGTCCATAAATGCAACAGGTGCATTGGTAACTCCGAAAGGCATAACTAAGAATTCATAATGTCCATACCTCGTTCGAAATGCAGTCTTTTCTATGTCCCCTATCTTGACTTTCAACTGGTGGTATCCAGATCTAAGGTCAATTTTGGAGAACACTTGGGCACCCTGTAACTGATCAAATAAATCATCAATGCGAGGCAATGGATATTTATTTTTCATTGTTACCTTGTTCAGTTCACGGTAGTCAATGCAGAGTCTCAGTGAGCCGTCTTTCTTTTTTACAAATAAGACTGGCGCGCCCCACGATGAAGTACTGGGCCTGATAAACTTCTTATCTAACAGTTCTTGCAATTGAACTTTCAACTCCTTCAATTCAGTCAGTGCCATTCTGTAAGGAGCTTTAGATACTAGCTGTGTACCCGGAATCACATCAATGGTGAACTCAATCTCCCTATCAATCAAATCCCCAGGCAGATCATCTGGGAAAACATCTGGGAATTCTCTGACTATAGGAATACTGTCCACATTAGTTTTATCATAGTAGGTACAGTCAATATAGAACACAGATACCCTTTACATCCTTTTCTAATCAATTTAAAAGCTTTCATGGATGAAATCAGGTATGGGGGAGGTACTACTCCAACTCCGTTAAACACAAATTCAGGCAGTCCGGGTGGATGGAAAACAACTTGTTTTGTTACACAATCTATGGTAGCATGGTATTTTATTAACCAATCCATTCACAATATCACATCAAAATGATCTATATTCAATGGCAGTAAATCAATATACAGGTGGACATCCCCAACAATAATTTCACATGCAGGGTACATATAAGCACAAGTCATAGATCCCCCAACAGGTGAAGATACAGCTAATAGATAGCTCATGGGTTCCAATGGTCTATTCAATTTTCGCGAAAAAACATGTGATACATATGAATGTGTAAACCCCGAATCAATCAAAACATACGTATTTTGAGCACAAATTAAGAGTATACCTGACACGACGGTCTCGGTATTTTGTACGTCTCCCGGTACGAGTGTGAACACTCGGCCTTGCCTCATAGGCTCTTTCCCAGTAGCTTTGGGGTTGGGTTTTGGTGGAGCAGTTGATGCTGCGGCGCTTGGTGCAGCTTTACTATTGCCCTGAGGAGTGGAAGGGCAATCTTTGACCATGTGGCCCACCTTACCACACCTGTAACAAACACCTGAAAGTTTATAACAAACCCTTTTGTGTTTCTTACCACATTCAGAACAGGGCGGTATGGACCACTTCCCTGACTGGAATTGGTTGTTGACCCCGTATTCTGTTTCTTATTCGATGAATTGTTCTTGAATTTAAAACCCCGTCTCTTACCACGCCATTCAGACGCTAGTGTTTCAGTCTGTTTTAGTGTCTCGATGTTCGACTCAGCCATGATTGCTCGGTCAAGAACATCCACATACTTCAACAGTTTCAAAACATTAATTCTGTCAAGAATTTCTACATTAAGGCTGCCTTCAAACTTCCTGGCCTTCTTGTAGTCAGTGTCCACCATGTGTGGTGTATATAGGGCAAGTTCAGTAAACTTTGTCTCATACTCAGCCACGGACATGGTACCTTGTTTCAGTTGTTCAAATTCAGTCTCTTTTCTGTCCCTGACACACTGTGGGAAGTATTTCTCAAAGAAGGCTCCCTTAAACTGGGCCCAAGTCATAGCGGTGTCAGTGTTACGGACTAGCATCCACCACCTTCTGGCCTCTTCTTGTAAGGTGAAGGTAGCCAGTAGCACTTTGTGTGCAAGAACACGGAAAGACTTCAAATAACTTTTCTGCTTCAAGCACCCACGTTTCGGCCTTTAAGGATTCAAGGCCTCCCTGAAAGGATGGCGGTTTCATCTTACTAAACTTCTATGTCAGAGCTATTATATCATCATTAACAGGTGGCTCTGGCTATACTGAAGAAGGTGGGGGCTGTTGGTTCTATTATTGCAGCCTTAAGGCCTCAGTCAACATTTCCACTATTCTCTCTAGCCTTGCCATTCTGGCCTCCGATGATTCAGATTCATCAGTAGTTCTTGCGTTATCCATTTCACTATAGACAATTATAAACATAGGCAGTTGCATTCTTAAACACATTAGCACATATATTCATGTCTTGGCCACACACACTTATCAATGTTCATGTAACGTCCTATTTACTTTTATAGGACATCCTATAGCTCATTTGGACATGTGTGTGTGGTATAACTCGTGGTTTAGTATCGCTCTGATACCACTCTGTCACGACCCAAACTCGCCCCTATGGGTTTAGCACCATAACCGGCCAGTAATCCGAGATTACCGAAGGCCTGCTTAATAGTCAAACAGAAATACAGAGTACATGGGCTGGCGAAAGCCAAAACAGTAATTAAAAGATGTCCAATGAGCTGTGACAGTCTATATGCAAAAAGACTTTTCAATACACATGTACAATCAGTACCAAAACAGTATGTACAATATGTACAATCATTCAGGACAGAGACTTAATCCCTATTAAAACAGTACAATACAACATCATTCAGTCTATACAGAACATAAACAAAGAGGGGGAAAACTAAAACACCCCAAGCAGCCTCAGCTTGAACAGTTCTGGAACCTCAAAGTGAGGCACAAAGGTTGGCTTGACAAAACAGGAGTTAAACTTGACGCCCCTAGCAACGGTCCAGTGCCTGAACACCTACATATATATACGAGCAGTGAGCTAAAGCCCAGTGAATAACATATGCGTAAAGAGGTTAAGAATGAATGTCCTTTTAGTATTGAAAACAGTCATTTAAACAGTATATCAGTCATTCAGTTTGTGGCTCACAAATCATGCCATATAGTAATTCAGAAACTATAATAGTCATATGTGGTACACCCAATAGCAAAACAGTACAGTAGGTCTTAATAGACCAAGCAGTCAATGATGGCCATCAGTAATGGTTCCAAACGTGGGAACCGACAGAGATCTCTGTAACAGTAGCAGTAACAGTTCAGTAACAGTATATTGCTATGGATGCCACGAATACAGTTCACAAATAGGACAAACATTCATTTAGTAAACAGCGTCATTTCATAAAGCAGTACAGTCATTTGTTCAGAAAATAATCTCAATTGAACATATCTTTACAGCATAATTACTCACAAAGTTCTGGGCTATAGATAAGCTAGTACGCGTCCTCGGATGCCAACCCTACACAGTTACAGAGTGAACACACACTAAGCTACACAGTTGGGAAAATAATAACTTAATCCCTATCCTGACTCGGTGTGGTTCTACATCAATATCCTCATTAAGATGCCTTAAACTAGGCCTAAGAATGCTTAGAATGGAATGAGGATGCAAGCATGCACTTTAAAAATATTTTCAGAAAACAGAGGTCTCGCTCGAGCGTGGGTTTACCCGCCCGAGCAGACATGCAAACAAAAGGATCCACTCGAGCGTACTGCAAAAGTACTGGATGTGTGAAAATCACGCTCGATAGGCGCTTGACACCCGCTCGAGCGTGTGACACAAGTCCTCGCTCGAGCGTGCAAAACCCCGCTCGAGCGGACTGTAAACACAACAAAAGTGCTGGATACACGAATTTCCCGCCTGAGCGCCACTTACCCCGCTCGAGTGGGAGTCCAAAATCTGGAATTCCCAAATTTGAACCTCAAGCTCAAAATCAAGTTTTAATGCATCAAATTCGATCCTCTTGGGCTAATTTTCTGGAAAACACTTGTAAATTCATAGTTTAACATGATTCAAAGCTCAATTTGTAAAATCAAGGCCCAAAGATAGTTCAATTGAACACAAATTAAAAGAAATTCCATGAACATGATGTAAAACATAGCATGTATGAATTAAATCAACTTCAAGCTTCCAAAACATGAACAAATGAGTCAATTCTTTCTATAACAAGATGAATTCATGGACTATAACAATAATATGGACATGCATACAAGAATTTCTTTGAAAACAAACTCAAACTTCTTTGAAAACAAACTCAAACTTCAAGAGATACACATGCATGCATGAGATAAGCTTCAATTCAACATTTTTAGACCAAAACTTGACTTAGATCACTTAACTCCCAAGAACCATGCAAGACAATACATAAATACATCAATGAGAGGTTGAAATCCTTACCTAGGTTCCTCAATTACAAGTCTAGAGGCTCAATTTGCTAATTCTCTCTTCAATTCTACCAAGTTTCCAAGCAATTTGGTTGACATCAAGTTCTTCTCCTAGCTCTCTCTCTCTCTCTAGTCGGCTAAGTCTATGAAAAATGGGTTGATGGAGTATTGTAATTCTAGCATTAGAGATCAACTAAGAGGCTCATGAAAGTCCACTAAGTGGCAAAATGGCAATTAAGTCCAACTCTTGTAATTTATTTATATTAAATCTAATTTAATCATATCAAATCACATTTCAATTAAATATGTCATAAAATCACATAAATCTTAATTAGCACAAAACATCAATCAATTTCAGATTCAGTCGCCGATAAGGCCTTCAATTTGCAGTTTAAAGCGTAAAACATGAACAGATAATTTAACAGTCAACAGATAGAATTGCATTCAAACCAGCACAATCAATCAATCAGTTTAGTAATTCAGTCAGTCAGTCAATTAACATACTTAATCATGGATTAGCACTAATCAGTGGTGAGGGTTGTCACATTGACATTGACTCTTGAACCATTTTAATCACTAACAAATATGAAACGACCTAAGCCTCAATGGGGTCAATTAACGTCCAATTGAACCCCAAATCATTTTATTATCTTGTTTCACTTTTACTCCAATTTTATTACCTCTTTTAATTACCTTTCCATTCATTAGTCATTTTAGTCCAAAAATGAGCATTAAGTCCACTAAATAGAGAGAAGTGTCAAACAAGAAGTTGTTTTAGACATGAAATAAAAATAATGCCCAAGTAATGAACCTCCGAAGAGATTAAACCATTTAGCATTGAAGGGTCTCTTTCTCAAGCTTAAACATCACTCGGTTGAAACAACTCTCAAAGAAATAAAAAAAGCCAAGAAATGAGAGAGGTTGCGGAGGTGATTAGAGGTGAACACAAGTATAAAAAGCATGAAATAAATGCTATCAACTCAAATAGATTGGTGGCTAATGCCTAAACCACCAAACCTATGAGGACAATTACACTACAAGCATGCTATACAAAACACAAATGAAATAAACACACTAAAACAGTCCTAAAATAGCTATAAAAAATGCTAGAAATAACATGAAAAAGCTTGAGAAAGTTAGCTAAAACAATTGAGAAATCGAGCTAGTAAATAAGCATGACAAGGGGTGGCTAACCCCTCCATTTTTTAGACTTCAAAATTACATTTTTAACCTCTGAAAACCTCTGAAAATCAGTGGTAAAAAGCTAGAAAAAAGTTGAGAAAGAAATGGGAAACATAAGGGAAAAAGCTTAGGAAACAAGGTTCAAAGAAGAGTAGTTAACCCCTCCACCTTTGATAGCTAAGCCACAAGTTTAAGCCCATAAAAAACAGTTGAAAAATAGTCTAAAAATAGTAGGAAAAGATATAAAGGAAGTAGTGTAAAGATAGTCAAAGTTATACCTCTTGAAGAGGAGTAACTTTTTTGTTCACAAACCACAATATATTCACTCTCAAGTGCTGAGATTTGAGCTCAAGAACCTTAGCAAGAAGGGCCAAATATTTGGTTTAGGAAGTGTAAAGAGAGAGTGTGTAGGTTGCAAGATAGAGAGAGAGTGAGTGCTATGCAAATTTTTGGCCTGTGGTAATTTTTCTAATCTAATTTCATGAGAGGCGGTCAAATATATATAGAAAAACATGTTAGACTCTCGGAAATATCAACACAAAAACAGTTGGTGCAGTGCATGCACCTGTGGAGATAGCTGGCACAGCTGGCAAAAATATCTAGTTTTTTTGACACAAGTGGCCGACCGGCCACTAAGGGGACGATCGTACACTCATTTGTGGTCAGCCAGCCACCAAGTAGCTTGCAGGCCCTTGGATGGTTAGGATTAGTCAGGCTTGGAAAACTGCTGTTTTGGTCCAAAACAAATGGTGCAAGGTTTATAGGTTTCTAAGGCTCAAAATCAGAACTTTCTGCTAAGGAAATCAAGTGTTTGACAAGCGTATAAATTCATTATCGAGTGATCAATCTGAGGCGCCCAAGTCTTAGAGGCGGTCAAAAATGGACTGATGCCCAAAGCTGGAACTTTCTGTTGAGGAAATCAAGCGTTTGACAAGTGTATAAATTCATCATCGAGTGATCAACTTGAGGAGCCCAAGTCTTAGGGGCAGTCAAACATGGGGTGTTTACAAGTATTTAAATTTATCATTCATACTATGGTTTAATTTAACTGTTTATTATAATTGTGTACATTGGTTGATTATTGTATAACATATGTGTAATATTTCTGTTGAAAATTTTAATGAAATAGTATAACACATATGGTGAGTGAAATTTTTCATTATTTGCGATTAATATAAAAACTAACTAAAATGATTGCATGTTCAAAATTAATGATTAACGGTTAATACCGGTAGTTCAGTGTGAGCCCTGATTTTTGATAATTTTTACATAATTGTGTTGCGAAATCCTAAAATGGCACGGGACTTATTTGAACCCTTATTTGGTATTCGATTTTGGGATAACGGTAGATGTGCGGGTGGCACACAGGGAGATTACATACCCTTGGCAGACCGTTCTCTTGGGGCAGACCACGAATGCCACGGCTTGGGTATATAACTCTTGGTGTGGGCATCCGAGGGGATTTTCAAATTAACCGTGGCTATGGCTTAGTGATTGGTAAGAAAATCTCTTTGGTGAGATTTTGAGTGTCACCTAAACTATTAAAATAGTTAAAATTATTTTAATGGTTGTTAGATTATCATATTTTCTCTTAATTGTCATTAATTTGATTATTTTCTTTTAAAAAATAATGGTAGGTTGATTATGTTTTCTTGCTGTGTTGCAAAACTCATGGAATATATTTTTATTGTCTTAACATTTTATGCCAGATTTTGACGAAGCTGAAATTGGAGATGCTGTTAATATAGAACCTTGGCTAACTTGAAGTCATGACTTTAGCAAAATAAAATTTTACTATCTTAGGTATTAGTGATTAAGGATATTATAATGTTGTTTAATGTTGTATGTGAACTTTTTTAATTTTTTTTTATTAGTGTAGTTAAACTTTTGATTGTGTGAGAATTTAAAATTTTCTATTAAGATGTTAAAATTTTTAATTTAATAAATTATTTTGTTATTTAAATTCTTATGATGTTTTAAAAAAAATTATTTCTTAGTTGGTTTTCTTCATTTCTTATCTTCCTAATGTTATAAAATGAAAATTTTCAGTTTTGGTGGCTTGAAGATGATGGATTGGTAATGTTGGCTACAAGATTTGTTGGTTAAAGTTTTTGGCTCCTGTTTGTCAGCTTGTGGAATAGCTTTGCTTGGTGTTTTGGTGGATGATTTTAAGCTTGTGGGAGACGCACTTTTTCGGCCAAAAGCAAGTTGTTTGTCTGAAGGGAATGGTTATCAAAAGCATGGATTGAGCATAGCCGAAATCATTAAAGAACAGAAAAAGCAAAACAAAATAAAAGTCTTAAAAGACCAGCTGAGCAGCATGCATGGTCGCGCCCGAGACCTTAATATTCGCTCCCGCTATTTGAAACTTGAAAAATAACAACCCCTAGTAGTTTTGTCTGTATCCCGCCAATGAGTCTCGCTCCCACAATGGACATAGTCTTGCCCGCGACCTAGAGGACCACCGCCGCGAGGTACCGTTGGCCCAAGCCTATTTAAAGCAAGCTCAACTGAAATGTTTGGTATCTCCCGGATAATTTTGTAAGTGCTCTCGCTGAAACTCTTTTGAATGTTTCCTATATTGTGAGAAAACATTTTCATGAGTGAGATATATTTTTGTAGAGACATTTTGAGAAATTTATTTTTGTAAGGGAGAAAATATTTTAATAGGGTTTATTTTTGAGAGAGAACTTGTAGTGAGGATTATTTGTATCTCTCAATTGATTGAAAAGTGAACCTCTTCAAAAAGTGAATCTTCTTGGTGGATTCCAATATTATAGATTTCGGTAGATTCCGAAATCAATGGCATCGTGGCGATTCGACGACCGTGGCGGATATCCAGTGGAGATCGTGGAGATACTTATAGAATGAGTAAAGACGTGTGTCGGTGAGTAGACTCGTGTTGCCTAGATTAGCCGTTATAAGATATCTCTTATACTATCTTTCTTGCATAATAGATATTTTATTTAGCCAAAGGCCCGTGATTTTTTATCACAAGTTTGTGAATTCTAATTGTGATTTTTTTGCATAAAAATATCTTATATTGTTATTTTTCTCTTAGGCCAAGTTTGGCATGTCCAGGAAAAATCAAAAAATCAAAAAGTTACTCAAAAAATTAAAAAGTTAACACTATTCACTAAAAGTCAACAATTACGGCTGCACAACTCCCAATCTTAATTTTCTCCTACAAACCAATTTTTACAAGTTTTTATTACACATTTTTTCATAAAAAATCAAAAAATTAACCCAAACATCTATATCTTCTTCCTCAATTTTTTAGTCCAAAAAAATAAAAAATATACTTATTTAGGACACTTCAAACAACCCCTCACTCTCTCTATATTCATCATAATTGTATAAAATTTTAATTAGATTACTTATATCGATAATCACGTTGAACGAAATACATCTAAATTCTGAAAAAGTGTTTTTTCATATAAATCTAGATTTTCCAGTAATGAATTTGTAGCTTTCAAAGTTTTAATTTCGGGAGTTTATTTGCAGTCAACTTTGGCGGTTTGATCAATGGCTTCCCCCAAAACAAGAAATCAAGAAATTATCACATGGGTGTAGAACAATCATTCACCGTAATAATATAACAGTATTCATTTTATAAATAAAAGCATCTCGATGATTTTTTTTTTTTTTTTTTAATTTTACACTCCCATCATTTAACATATTTTATTTTGTATATATATTTTTGTTTATATATTACTACTCTTATTTTTTTGAGTAACTTTTTTTAAAATCCTTTTTATGTCTATTCCCTCTCCAGCATCCCAACCCTCTAGGGGTGAGCATGGTCCAAATTGGACCGGATTGGAGTAAAATCAGGACCAATCCGTTATCTACCAATCCTGAAAAATTGAAACCAATCCAATCCGTTTAAATCGTGGAACTAATTCAAATCAATCCATTTAAACACGAATTAGATCGGTTTAGGACCACGGATTTACATAATTAAATAACAAAAATATATATATAACACTTTAATTTCATAAAAATATAAATATAACATCATATTAGTTTCACAATATCAACATGTCTTTTTATAATAG
This sequence comes from Camellia sinensis, assembly GCF_004153795.1. Classification (NCBI taxonomy): domain Eukaryota; kingdom Viridiplantae; phylum Streptophyta; class Magnoliopsida; order Ericales; family Theaceae; genus Camellia; species Camellia sinensis. The sequence goes on from NW_021026887.1 coordinate 668,680, forward strand.
CGACAAACTGTTCTAAAATTTAAACAACCATAAAAAAATTAGTTCTACCATAAGTATTTAAACCATTACAAATTAACACTAAAAACTAGCAAACAAAAGTAATAAAAGAAGACACTATGCAAGTTTAGGTTTAGATTTAAGTTTTATATGAAATAAGAGAAGATACTATGCAGGAGAGTGTATAATAAAAATATAAACTATTTATATACGGTCCAGATCGGTTCCAATCCAGAACCATGGGGTTCAATCCATAATCAATCCGTGAATTACGGATTTTTAATTTTTCAATCCAGAACTAAACCACAGATTCAAAATAATTTTTTATATCTATTTTAATTTATTATTTTTAAAATTTATATATTTAATATTAGTCTTATTTCAAAGATTTCGTTGATATGTTTTTAATTGTATTATTTTTACTTAAAGGTTATATATAGTTTATTAAAATACATAATAGTTTAAAAGAAAAGAAAAAAGAAAGAAGGCAGAAAGGATTAGACTTGCACTCCCACATATATTTGACTTGTGAGAGGGTAATTTTTGGGAGAAATTGGGCTGAGCTGCGAGTTGGGCTTTGAGGCCCAAAACGCGAAGGACTAAGTAAAAAGGGCGTAATGGATACTCCGGCCCAGGAGAGCAGGGTTACTCCGGCCTTGGAGAGACAAAGTTACTCCGGCCCAAGGAGGTGAAATTACTTTGGCTCACAAATGATAAAGTTACTTCGGTTAGAGGATTGTAAATGTACTTCGGTCTAGGAGCAACTTAAAGTTAGACCGGTCTTGAAGTTATACTGACCTTAGAGGTATACCGGTTTGGGAGTTATACCGGTCGAGAGTCGTTGGTTCGGTCCAAACACACCATGGGTTGAACAGATGAGAAACCGATATAAGGGAGAGTAAAGGGAAGGGCTGAACTAAGGATAGTTCGGCCTACTTTACTTCGGTCAAATGGTAGTTCGGCCATGGAAAAAACCATCCCACTTGGTTTAAGCAGTGGGGGAGGGTGTAAAAGGATAAGCGTTATCCTTAGGAGTATGAATCCTAGGAGGACTCTGCAAGTAGAAATACAAGTCCTACTAGGATTGTGCCACGGGAAACTTATAAAAGCCCACAAACATCACCTTGGAGGAGGTAATTGAACATAATTCTTTCTGAGTGCATAAAACTTTGTCTATTTGTCAAGCTTACTGACTTAGGCATCGGAGAGGTTTCCGGCACACACCCGCCGGCTAGCTCACGTTTGTGTTTTCAGGTAACAAAGCGACGTCGTACGGAGGAGCGTGGACTTGGTCAACAGGATTATACGAGGAGAATTATTTCCTCCCCGTACAATTGGCGCCGTCTGTGGGAAGAACAGACAAGAACAAAAACCTCTTGACTAAGCTTCTCCTTTTTCTCAAATAAATGGCACACATTGAAGAACTACCGCAGTCCGCCGTCGACGGACTAACTCCAGACGGGGGCGCGAGGCGCGAAGGATTACCCTCTGTCCCTCCTATGGAAGATCTGGAGCCCCAACAACGTAACTCCAGGAGGAGTGGCCGGGGAAGGCGGAATAACAGCCCTCGTCACTCTCAAAGTCCTGACAGGCAAAGGAGGAGGATTGATCCTCAAGCCCTGGAAGATCGCGTGAAGGAACAAGATGAACTAATTCGGAAGATGGCGGCGGACATGGAAGCATTAAGACGCCAGATGAAGACTAAATATGTGGCGACAGGAGAGGGGCGCAAGCACAAGACGCCCCCTCGCCACTCAGAAAGTCGTAGTAGGAATTTGTTGTGTGGTTGATCCTCAAGCCCTGGAAGATCGCGTAAAGGAACAGGATGAACTAATTCGAAGGATGGCGGCGGACATGGAGGCTTTGAAACGCTAGATAAAGACTAAAGATGTGGCGACAGGAGAGGGGCGCAAGCACAAAACGCCCCCTCGCCACTCAGAGAATCGTAGTAGGAATACTACACCCTCCCAAGGAGAGAGCAGAAGCCTCAGGACAGGCGACACTCATTCCTTATCCTCCAAGACTCGTCACTCCAGGTCTGAGAGGACGAGATCCGAAAGATCATACACTGAAGGAAGCACGTATCTGCCTTCACATTCACACCAAACCAGATCTAGACAAACAGAGCTGCCCAGGACATCCGACTTACGAACCGTACTCGAAGAAAAAGCACGATGCAAGGAGGATGCCAGGGCAAGGGATCCACACCGAGTTTCGGCCTTACAACGGTTGGCTCCTCGGACGCATGGAAGCGTCGAGGTTGGAATGCCAATACCGTGACCGGCCTACGAACCAACGGACAAGGCATTGGCAAGACTACAGACTTCGCCGTTTGTTCCAGCAATCGAAAACGCGCCCCTACCATCAGGCTTCCTTCAGCCGAAATTCACTACCTATGAAGGGAAGACGGACCCGTATTCACACCTGAGCCACTTTCGCCAAGTCATGGCTGTGTACAGGCGAAACGAGGCCTTAATGTACATACTCTTCCCGTCAAGTCTTGGCGACCTAGGCTTGACTTGGTTCGAAAAGCTCCCAGAGGGCAGCATAGCCTCCTGGGCCCAATTAGCAGAAGTGTTCGTAACGAGGTCTCGAACAAACACTAAAACACCGGTGGAGATAGACCAGTTACTCTCCATCGACATGGGTGAAAAAGAGACCCTCAGATCTTACAACAGTCGCTACTGGGAGACATTCAACCAGATTGGAGACTGCCCCACCAATCTAGCCATTGCCCAGTATAAAAGAGGCCTTCCAGTCGGAAACAGACTAAGGGACTCGATCACCATGACGCCACCCCTCACCATGGAAGCCCTGATGGAGAGAGTGACAAGTCCAAGCCAAATGGTTTTGAGATCTCGAAATCATCTGTCTCACATATTCCACTCCTTTATGGCTTTGAAACCAGGTAATGATTTGGTAATTCTTACTGTCCCATTCCTCAAGTCGGTCTTCATATGTAGCAGTATGAACAGTAGTTTCAGTAGTGGCACTTTCTTTGACTGGTTTAGTCACATCCCCGGTGACAATTCGCCAGAGCTTCTTGCCTTTAAGAAAGGAAGACATGGCTTGGGCCCACAGAACATAGTTTGAACCATTCAGAATAACGGAAATGGGATGGGAGGTGTCAAGACGATCCATAATACTTGTTAAGTAGGATTAAAGTAACAGGGAGAGACCTGTAGGATCAAAATTTGGTAAAACAGAGTGTACCAGTGAGTCCGGAAGGTCGAAAATAGCCAGAAAAGGCTGCTGGACAGAGATGATGTCAGCGATGATGTCAGCGGCGCACGTTAGCAGAGTGCAGGGAGGAGCACGTTAGCAGAAAGACGGCGGCGCACGGTAGCGAACAGGCGCAGGCGCGGCGCACAATAGCCGTTTTGGCGCACGCGGGTGCACTGTAGTGAAGCGGCGCACGAAAGGCGCACAATAGCAGGCGCGGCGTACGGGAGTGGCAGGGCTGACGTCAGCCGCGGTTGTGTGGGCGCGTGGAGGCGCGTGGCGGAGGTGAGTGGCAACAGATGGCGCGTGCGGGCGCGTGTGAGAGTGGTGGCGGAGCTGGTGACGCGCAGAAAGTAAAGGCGGCGCGTGTGGGTGCGTGGAGAGTGTTCTGAGAACGGGCTAGGTGCCGTTGGAATCGTGAGAAAATTCCGAGCGATTTGATGTATGCCACTGTGTACGGGACTAAACACCAAAATCGAAAATTGCCAGAAATATAACACTGGGCTCTGATACCATGAAAGAATTAGTTTGAGAGAGTGAGAGAAGCTATAGAGCGAGAGAGAGACTCTGAAATGTTTTGTATATTAATTGTGTATTCAAAGAGAATGAAGTCTCTCTTTATAGAGAGAAAATGGGCATTGGATACCACCATTATCACCGAAAGCAAAAGATAAAGAAAAGCTATACAATTAATAATATAAAGCTAAAGCTAGTCTAGTCTGACTAATAATGATAAAGCTAACTTTACAATTAATAATGATGATAAAGCTAACAAGTGAGATACATTTTTGTAGAGAGATTTTGAGAAATTCATTTTTGTAAGAGAGAAAATATTTTGATAGAGTTTATTTTTGAGAGAGAACATGTCGCAAGGATTATTTGTATCTCTCAGTTACTTGAAAAGTGAACCTCTTCAAAAAGTGAACCTTCTTAGTGGATTTCAAAATTATAGATTTTGGTAGATTCCGAAATCAATGGCATCGTGGCGATTCGACGACCGTGGCAGATATCCAGTGGAGATCGTGGAAATACTTGTAGAATCAGTAAAGACGTGTGTCGGTGAGTAAACTCGTGTTGCTTAGATTAGCCGTTATAAGATATCTCTTATACTACCTTTCTTGCATAGTGAATATTTTATTTAACCAAAGGCCCGTGATTTTTTATCACAAATTTATGAATTCTAATTGTGATTTTTTCACATAAAAATATCTTTTATGATTATTTTTCTCTTACTCTCTCTATATTCATCATAATTATATAAATTTTTAATTAGATTACTTATATCGATAATCACGTTGAACGAAATACATCTAAATTCTGAAAAAGTGTTTTTTCATATAAATCTAGATTTTTCAGTAATGAATTTGTAGCTTTCAAAGTTTTAATTTCTGGAGTTTATTTGCAGTCAACTTTGGCGGTTTGATCAGTGGCTTCCCCCAAAACAAGAAATCAAGAAATTATCACATGGGTGTAGAACAATCATTCACCTTAATAATATAACAGTATTCATTTTATAAATAAAAGCATCTCGATGATTTTTTTTTTTTTTTTTTTTTTTAATTTTACACTCACATCATTTAACATATTTTATTTTGTATATATATTTTTGTTTATATATTACTACTCTGATTTTTTTGAGTAAATTTTTAAAAATCCTTTTTGTGTCTATTCCCTCTACCTCATCCCAACCCTCTAGGGGTCAGTATGGTCCGAATTGGACCGGATTAGAGTAAAATCAGGACCAATTCGTTATCTACGGATCCTGAAAAATTGGAACCAATTCAATCCGTTTAAATCGTGGAACCAATCCGAACCAATCCATTTAAACACGGATTAGATCGGTTTAGGACCACGGATTTACATAATTAAATAACAAAAATATATATATAACACTTTAATTTCATAAAAATATAAATATAGCATCATATTAGTTTCACAATATCAACATGTCTTTTCATAATAGCGACAAACTGTTCTAAAATTTAAACAACCATAAGAAAATTAACTCCACCATAAGTATTTAAACCATTACAAATTAACACTAAAAACTAGCAAACAAAAGTAATAAAAGAAGATATTATGTAAGTTTAGGTTTGGATTTAAGTTTTATATGAAATAAGAGAAGATACTATGCAGGAGGGTGTATAATAAAATTATAGACTATTTGTACACGGTCTGGATCGGTTCCAATCCGAAACCGTGGGATTCAATCCAGAACCAATCCGTGAACTACGGATTTTTAATTGCACACACGATGTGTGTGCAATTTAAATAAGTAGGAATAAAAAAAAATAATAATGAAATTAATATTATAATGTGTACTTACCTTAAGTGATACGAGTCCTCGTACTTAAACCCATGGTCATGGGTTCAAGCCTTGTCCATCTCTTTGTTTAACTTTTTTTTTAAAAAATAAAAAAGAAGACTGTCACATGGCATGAGGAGAGTAAAGCAAGCTTCAGGACACCATATTATGTGTTCACTTTATAATAGTATAGATATTAGCTATTGACACGAGTGATACACGTGCAATCAGGCCTGCTCGAGATAAATTGAGGTCTAAAACAACAAATTAAAATATGACCATTCAAAAAAAATTAATATTATTATAAAAATATTATTTTAAAATGATTTTTTTTTTTAAGATTCTAATATACATAATTACTAATTAAATTTTTGTATCAAGTTTTGTTAATATATTTTTTTGAATTAATAAATAGTATAGTTTATCCACTTAATCTCTTTTATGTCATTTTGTTAACAATACATGCATTTGGAAATGGCCAAACTTTTTTTTTTATACATAGATTCCATTGGTTTTGATGTAAAATATTTTTGTAAATTTTCTATTGTTTGATTGAACTAAAAACAAGTAAAATATTTTTTAAAGAAAATATTTTTACATCATTTTTTTAAAAATGACTTACTTTTAAAAATTTCATAAGTTAATTTTTACAAAGCTAGATTCTCACTCATTACACATTTATCTTTTTCAAATAAATATTTTAACTCAATAAAAAGTCATAAATGACACTTTATTGTATCAAAAATTTTCTTTTAGGAAATAAAATATTTTTGCTTGATGTGTCAACTAAACACCAAAAAACAAAAACAAAAACAAAAACATTTTTCTTTGTAAAATCAATTTACAAGAAAAATATTTTTTTTATGTAAAATATTTTACTTCAAAACAAACAGAGCCATATAGTTTAATATTTCAATTAATTCTAAAAATTTTTGAAAAATTGTATTGTCTCATTATCAAATTTCTCATCAATTTATAAGAAAATGTCACATCAAAGAGTAAGAAAAGTTAGTAAAATTTGTTAGTTTGTATATCATTACTCGTATTAGAGATTTATTTCAAATTAATAAAAGAGATTAGTAAAATTTATATAATATTACTCATTTGAAATAACAATTTTAGATCTTTCTTAATGGGTGAAACCTTTTTCTAATTAAAAATGATAAAATTGTATAGGTCTTAACTATAATTTTTGAGAATTTGGAACTTTAGTAACATTTGTGGCCTAAAGCATTAACTGTGGTGGCTTAACCCTTAAGCCGAACCCGTGTGCAATTCAAGTACATAAAAATAAAATAAAATATTTACTACATATTGTGTGTTAGTAAGACTCTCCTTTATGAAATCCATATTCTTAAAACATTGCAATGTTAATTGTAATTGGTCATTTGAGCTACCACATGATAGACAAATAATCTATCAGTGACGCGTGTGCAATTCAAGTAGATAAAAATAAAATTAAATATTTGTTGGAAAAATTAGTACCAAACTATATGGAAAATAAAATTTAAAATTATGCAAACGATTTTTAGGCAAAACCAAAAAACTGAAATAAATCAACCTAATAACGTGATAAAACTCACAGTACATGAATAGATAAAACCCGATCGAGTCGGTCGAGTGTGTGACATTCTTTCCTTAAGACAGATTCGTCCTCCCACCCGTGCTTAGGATTCAATGGACGTCTATCTCCCAGGATACAACGATCAATGTCTTGCACTAGCAGCATTACTATTGCAAGCCTAATGAACTCTGTTATGTATGTACTCTCTTTATAGGAAAATTAGACTCAGAAAACATGTAGAATAGATGCAAAGTGAAAAGGAAAAATAGCAATTCTCTTTTTTTAATTGAAGTGAGGGAGATGGAATATATAGACTTCTATGTGACTCTGCAGAACGGTTGTGACCCTTCAAAAGGACACACCCTTCCATATCAAGAGATACAACCATTGGAGTAAATTTAAATTCAAATTTTTCAACAATCCCCCACATGAATGAAATTTACGGAAAGGACACGTAACGACATGGAGACAAAGAGAGAGTACATTTAAGGAAATATCCTACATCGGGATAGGTAGCTTTCGGCTTTAAACCTTCCATAGTAAAAGCCTATCGGACTTACTAGCTAATCAGTGGACGTGATGTCTTGAACTGTTCAGCCGTTTGTGTAAGCCAAGACAATAGAATTCACACACAATATCTCCAAACACAGCTTAGTTCTCACGGTTGTGCCCGTTTTGGCCTTGGGCAAGTCTTGGTGTTTCATGAGTACTTTAGAAAATTCAGCCTTATCAATTCTCATAGAAGCGGCCCCTTCACACTCATATAGGTGATCCTTATTTCGAGTCTCTTAAATACTCCTCTTGAAAGATACCCCTCTAGGGTTTTCAAGATATAAGTGATCATTAAAAGCATAGCTTACCCTAAGTCCTCTACATACAACACATGTTGCAAATATCACTCTCATCATAGGAATGGATAGGAGATAGACTCCTTTAGTGATTTCTGGCGAGCCACACATAACTTAGTTGTCCCTTTGAACTTAGTTCTTGGGATCTCCAGTCATCTAAGTAGGGTTACCATTATGATGACTCTGATGTAATAGTCTTTAATCACATTCCCCTCGATGAACTTTCTCTCATTTGCTCTCAGGTCAAACTTTTTGTTTAGCGGCCGCTATCTTTCGTTTGACCTTCTCAATTATATATCATTAGTGGATCCATTATATTATCCTTAGACAATATTCACAACTGACAGCAAATGTCCTACGGTATTAAGTCTTTGATTACATCAAGACTTACTGTTACTCTATGTCACTCCCATTTTCAAATTTAAAGTAATAAACATAGAGTTGTTTCTTAGGAGTTAATGAAACCATTTTTGCTTCTACTCCAACTTTGTCCTATAGAAAGAATTGAGGTTCTTTATGGACCTACAATCGGAACCGTTATTTTGGTAAAATACTCCAAGCACCCCCACATTTTAAGCATTCCAAGGAAACTTAATTTCTCTTGTTGGTGTATAATTACACAAAAATATTAATACACCCACACAATTCTGAGGTAAATCAAAATATATCATTAATTGGCGTACTTGAACTAAATAACAAGATGTAAACTATTTTGTGAATATAATCACAATGTTAATTTTTCTAAAATATAATTCGACTTTATAACTTGCTTTTGCAGTACAAAAAAGAAATGACTAATACCGGTTGTGGCCACAACACTTTGTCAAATAACATTTCTTTAGCCATGATTAATTTCTTTTTGTTTACTGCAACCCTTAATTCCAATCTCAACATGGAATATAAATATCACTGTATAAATACATTTACATCTTATTTGTCATCCAGTATTGTTGACTATGTCGACAATTACCAAAGTGTCTTTCACCCATGAAATATTTTAACTCATATAATATTTCATTATGGAATTATCAGTCACCATACCAATTTTAGTCATTATTCCAAAGAATAATCAGAATTCCTTTTATGTCAAAACACATAAGTTTACATTTTTATCAATACTTTGATAAATAATTGACAGCCATTTATAATACACCACATACTAAATTGATATTAATGACATCATAAATTGTCAACTCTACAACATATGTAGACATGGACAAGATTAACAAATCAAACATAATCATAATTGTCCAATTAATGTCTCTCCCCCACATTTGTGATAATACATAAATTAGTACAAACAACATGATTCATTGCCGAAACAAGTGTCACTGTCACAAATAATAACTCATTTTTGATAAATTCATACATTATTCATTCAAGAATATTTGTAACAAAAGAAAATTAATTCAAGAGATAAATTCCCACATTAATATTATGGTTCATGGTTAAACCAATTCTACCACACAAGTGAAATAAAGATTGATGACATCTTATCTCATAAAATTCAAAGTTACTTTAAAAATAACTTTCAATTAATTATTAACAAAAATAATAATCAACACAAAAGATTTCTCAAATTATTTCCAATTAAATGATATTGCAAGAGTATTACTACCATAATCAAATTATATATATAATACACCAGAAGAGATCCATAGTTTGTCATTATCACAATCACAAATTAATTAAAAATTTCACAAACATTTTATTTAAATGTTGTCGCAGAAATGAATTCTGTACAAACTATTAATTCTGAGTATATCAGAAAAACTTTATATACTGAAAGCAAAATTTAATAATAAACGAAAAAGGCAAAACCATTCTAATGAAATAAAATCACAAAATGCCAACTCATAATTTGTTGAAAATGTTTGTAGAACTACAAAAAATATTTCCGAATAGTGAAACCAGAGGAAGATGTGCATCTTTTTCATCTGAACCAACGTGACTGTTCAAACAAAAATACCAATTTGTGAATTGATGAGTGAAGTTTTGGAACAAACCCAATTGCCTCAAAATACAATTTTTTCCACAAACGGATTACATCAATAAGGATCTAATATATTATGGTACATAGAAAATAATATATAAATGTTGCGTATCTTGGGCACACCAGGGGACACTCACAAGCAAAAACACAAGACTTTTAACGTGGTTCGGCAAACCGGCCTACGTCCACGGGAGCGATGTTGTTATATATCAACAAATGGAGGAGATTACACACTCTCAACTCACTGTCTCTCTATATAACACACTCTCTCACACTCTCTGATACACAAACAGAATATAGCTCTCACTAGCTCTCTCTGTTTTGTGTCTCTCTCTCAGCAGTGTGTGTATGCAACTCACCATCACCATTCCATTTTATACACCAAAACAGAAGGTGGAGGAGGCGTCATGGGTGTGTTGGCTGCCAGCCCAATATTCTCCTTTGAGCTGCTGTCCAGTTGAAAGCTTTGTCCCACCATGTGAAGACTTCACATGGCCAACTCCATGCTTTCTCCTTTGTTGCTGGCGCATGGCAAGCCTCATGGTTGCCAACTCAAGCCTCATGGCTTGCCAACTCATGCCAACCTCTTTTGCCTTCCTTTTACCATGTGGGTTGGCCACCCTTCCATATGGCTGCCAACTCAATTTGGGTTGATCTCCTACAAATCACCCCCTCAACCCATATGAGGTGATCCATAATAGCACCCCCTGCCTGGAGTGCCCGGCACCCCCTCACTGGGGTGCCATGCAAAGCTTACTTTGCAACTCTTTGAGATGGCATCTCTCCCTTCCATCCAGTCTTGGAGAGATCCCAATATGTCTCTAATTCAGGAGCAAAAGAAACTTTCTTCTCTGGGACATGCTTTGCTGTCTTGGTCTCTTTGCTCTAAGCTGTCTTTAAAATTGACCGCAATGGCTCCGTCTTGTGCACCTCCGAACTGCCTCCATGCGTTCTTATACACTTTGGTTGCCATGTCTGCTGGGCCCTATGTCTCTTCTGTGCATGTCTTGTACGTCTTGCCCGGTAAGTGACAGTAGCTCCGTCTGTCACAACCTTCTCCACAAGCCTGTACAGATTCCCCTCCAGTCGTCCATGTAGCATCACCGTATCTCCATGGATGACTTTGAGATTTCCTTTGCTAGATGTGAAGCTATAACCCTTCATGTCTAGCATACTTAAGGAAATTAGATTCTTCTTCAGTCTTGGCACGTGTCGGACTCCATCCAACGTGAAAATTTTTCCATCTTCCATTCTCAGCCGTACTGTTCCCATGCCAACAATCTTACTCACAGTGTTGTTAGCCACTCGAACAATACCTCCATCCTTGGCTTGGTAGGTAGAAAAAAGTTTCTTATCCATGCATATATGATATGTGCTTCCGGAATCTAAGATCCAGTCAGGTTTCGTCATACTCGACGAAACTGTAAATGCATACTCATCCTTAGCATTTACTGCAGCAGCGACATTTGATGAGCTCGCCTGTTCCTTGTGTGCCTTGTCCTCCTTGAGCTTTGCACAGTCTTTTATGAGGTGATCCTCCTGATCACAGTAATAACACTTTCTCCTGAAGCCTGACCTTGATTGCGAACGTCCTCTTGATTTGGATCTACCCCGTCTATCATTGGACCTACCTCTGCCTTGCTCATTTTCTGAGGCAACCATGGCATTTCCTTCTGGGTGTTTGCTACTGCTACCTTCCTGTTTCTTCATCGACTCATGAGAAATGAGCGTAGCAATCACCTCATCCAGTCCAAGAGCATCCTTCCCGTACAATAGAGTTGTCCTGAGATGCTCATATGATGCAGGTAGAGAGACCAACAAGATCATAGCCCTATCTTCCTCCTGGGTCTTGTCTCCAATGGTGTCCAATTCCATTGTGATCCTATTGAACTCGTCCAGATGTTCTGTGAGGTTCGCACCTTCTGGCATTATAAGTGTATATAGCTACCTCTTCAGAGATAACCGGTTTGTCAAAGACTTTAACTTGTACCTCATCTCTAACTTTGCCCATAGCTCCGCCGGATCTACTTCACTGATGACTTCCCGGAGTGTGTTGTTCCCGAGATACAACTGAATTGTACTATTTGCCAATTCCCTCAACTCCTCCCACTTGTCATCCTTCATGTCTTCCGGTTTGTTGGACTTTTTGAGAAGAGCTTTCACCAGACCTTCTCGTGTTAAAATGTTTTTCACCCTTTGCTGCCACAGGGTAAAGTCATTACTACCATTAAAAGGCTCAATCATGAAACTTGCGCCTTTTCCTGCCATTGTAAATTTCTTCCCTTTTTAAAGAAATTCCGATTTAAGAATCTGACCGTACGGATGGGTCCGGAATATTTCAAATAGTTGGAACGCACTATTGGATCGCCAAAAAACGGACTCCGAATGGCCTAGATCTAGCCAAAACAGTTTCAACGGTTCAGATTTGCTGAATCTGGTGCGCCTGAGAAGCACCAGATAATTCCTCCGGATCGGCTGGTCAACGGCGCAGTCAGCGGCTCGGTCAACGGCGCAGGGGCGCGGTCAACGGCGGCTCAGCGGCGCGGCTTGGCTGGCGGCGCGGCTCCGGCGCGGCTCGGCCTGGTCAGCGGCGCGGTCAACGGCTCGACGGCTCGGCTCGGCTCAGGATGACGTCAGCCTGACGTCAGCTTCACGCGCGCCCCCACTCGTCTTCTTCCTTCGTCGGCGCGTGGGGCGCGTGGGTGAGAGTGGCCTTCACTCTCGATATTCAGGTGGCGCGTGGCGGCGCGTTAGAGCTCCGATTGGCCTGTGGTTTGAAGTTTTGGACTCCTCTCCTCCTGACCTTCCTCCTGGTATGCTCAAAAGTGGATTTCGACCACTTCGAAATCTGGACACTTTCGGAAAAAACTCGATTTTTCTCCACCCGGGCTCTGATACCAATTGTTGCGGATCTTGGGCACACCAGGGGACACTCACAAGCAAAAACACAAGAGTTTTAACGTGGTTCGGCAAACCGGCCTACGTCCACGGGAGCGATGTTGTTATATATCAACAAATGGAGGAGATTACACACTCTCAACTCACTGTCTCTCTATATAACACACTCTCTCACACTCTCTGATACACAAACAGAATATAGCTCTCACTAGCTCTCTCTGTTTTGTGCCTCTCTCTCAGCAGTGTGTTTCTCTCTTGCTTGCTATGTTTGCCGTGTATTCAACTCACCATCACCATTCCATTTTATACACCAAAACAGAAGGTGGAGGAGGCCTCATGGGTGTGTTGGCTGCCAGCCCAATATTCTCCTTTGAGCTACTGTCCAGTTGAAAGCTTTGTCCCACCATGTGAAGACTTCACATGGCCAACTCCGTGCTTTCTCCTTTGTTGCTGGCACATGGCAAGCCTCATGGCTACCAACTCAAGTCTCATGGCTTGCCAACTCATGCCAACCTCTTTTGCTTTCCTTTTACCATGTGGGTTGGCCACCCTTCCATATGGCTGCCAACTCAATTTGGGTTGATCTCCTACAATAAATACAAAACCAAATCATATACTGTTCATGAAATCTAGCAAACAGGTTCTTCTAATGCACACCCATAATGGCATTAAAACGTTCTCAGTTTTTTTTGACTTGTGTCTCAATTTTGCTTTTCCTCCTTCAACCCAATAACTGCAATAACATTCCTAGATCCGAAACTTACTCCAAACTTAGATTCATCAACAACAAGTGAGTATTCTTTTTAATCACTCTACTTTATGATGCTTTCATTTCCAATTTTCTCACTTCAATTTCAGTTAGTTATTATCATCAATTTTGGCCTGTGTTTTTGAACAAATCATCAAAAGAAAAACGAACAATCTTTTACGTGATTAAGGTTTAAAAGTATGATTAATCCCAATATGTATATTCTATACCAAAAAAGTATAATCATAAGCAGCCCACCCAAATTGGTAAGTCTCCAATATTCTCCACAAATATTGCAGTGCCACTGTCGTACATAATAAATCAATTATATTTTTCCAAAAATCATAAATAGGACCGAATGTGTCTTAAGATTGTTAGAAAAATTAGTACCAAACTATATGGAAAATATAATTTAAAATTATGCAAACGATTTTTGGGCAAAACCAAAAACTGAAATAAATAAACCTAATAATTTGATAAAACTTACAGTACATAAATAGATAAAACGATAAAACCTGATCGAGTCGAGTGTGTGACACTATTTCCTTAAAACAGATTCGTCCTCCCACCGGTGCTTAGGATTCAATGGACGTCTATCTCCCAAGATACAACGATCAATGTCTTTCACTAGCAGCACTACTATTGCAAGCCTAATGAACTTTGCTATGCATGTACTCTCTTTATAGGAAAATTAGACTCAGAAAACATGTAGAATAGATGCAAAGTGAAAAGGAAAAATAGCAATTCTCCTTTTTTAATTGAAGTGAGGAAGATGGAATATATAGACTTCTATGTGACTCTTCAGAACGGTTGTGACCCTTCAAAAGGACACACCATTCCATCTTAAGAGATACAATCGTTGGAGTAAATTTAAATTCAAATTTTCCAACAATATTTACTATCCATTGTGTGTTAGTAAGACTCCTCTTTATCAAATCCATATTCTAAGACTCCTCTTTATCAAATCCATATTTCTGAAACATCGCAATGCCAATTGTAATTGGTCATAGGCAAATATTCCCCAGACAAGAACCAATGGCAAGTGATGATATGAGTCGAGATTGGTTTATCAGTCGGTCTAAACCACTACTCTTTATGATATTTAAAGATAAAAAAAATAGATTTAATTTTTAAATTTAATTATGTGACAATTAATTAGGATAATCATATCTTCTCTGATTATCAACAAATCATATCATTTATACCTATCTATAAAATGGGTTTAAAAAATAGACTTGTATATCATTTTCTTATTTTATATTAATCAGTAACATTACTTAACATTTTTACATTCTATGAATTTTTATTTTTAAATGAAAAAAATAATATATAAGTCTATTTTTATCGGGTTCTAATTAAGTTTTTTGCTAATAAAATAATACTAGAAACACAGAGACCAAACAGGACACAAATACCTCATAAAGAGTCGGTTTCACATCATATAAACTTACATTTTGTAAGACATCTGTATTCAATTTTTGTGCATTTAATACTTATTGAATAAAATATATGAATTATACTTAGGCCTCGTTTGGAAACAGACTATTTTAGTAACTTTTTTATTTTTTGATTAAAATATGAGGTAAAAAAATTAATATATTTGGAATGACTTAAAAAAATTTTATGAAAAGATGTACAAAAAGTAAAGATAAAATACAATCTTTGACTTTTTGATATAAGTTATTGACTTTTTAATTTTTTAGTGATTTTTTAACTTTTAGACTAAAACAGTGAGTTGCTAAACGAGGCCTTAGAATAGTTATGAGCCATATACATACCAGAGTAATATGACACATCATAAAATAAATATCACCAAAAATTTTATAAAATTAGTTCAAGAGTAATTGTATAAAATATAATAAACCACTACAAAAATTAGAAACCAATTCAATGATAAAGAATTTTCATAAATACTTTTCATGTGTTTTTTTCGTCATAAATAACATTATTGATACCTACCTGTCTTTAAACTTATTCTAATATATATATTTTTGCAGTATCTATTCCCATAAATAGCGGTCTTTTCACGAGCAAGGATCTTCTAAATTTTTTTTTCTTAATGTTTCTTAGAATGGTGCATTGTATGGTTGAGATTTAATGACAAATGACATCAATTTTTCAACATTAAATCTCAACCACACAATACACCACTTTAAGAAACTAAAAAAAAAAAACACTCTAGAGGATCCTTGGTGTCTCTTCACAGTGTGATCCACGTGTAGCCAGTTTTACGTCTCCTTTGGAAATATATTTTTCTAATAATTTTTTTAACTTTTTAATTAAAATATGATATAAAAAAATTATTTTGTTTAAAATGATTTTTAATTTTTTATGAAAAAATAAAAAAATAATAAATAAATAAATAGAATTTTTATTTTTTAATATAAGTTATTATTTTTTAAATTTTTTTAATAATTTTTTAATTTTTAAACTAAAAAATGATGTTGTACAGTTCTAACATTGCATCAAACACATATAGGGACGTCCAAACAGAGCCCTAGACCACCACCACCACTATCATGGAAGCAGCAGCAGCTCCTCTTCACTCATGGTCTCCCCTCCGCCGCACACGGCTGAACCGAGCATTCGCACTCCTCTACTCCGCCGCCATTTTATCTCTCCTCTACCACCATTACCTCAACCTAACCACCCACCACTCCACCACCACCACCGCCACTTCTCTTTCCATGCTGCTTGCTGATCTTGTGCTTGCTTTCATGTGGGTTACTTACCAAGCTTTTCGCATGAAGCCGATCAACCGCGAGACTTTCCCGGAAAACCTCATAAAACATGCGAAAGAAAGCGAGTTTCCGGCCGTGGACGTGTTGATATGCACGGCGGATCCCTACAAAGAGCCGCCGATGAGGGTGGTGAACACGTGTCTATCGGTGATGGCGTATGATTATCCGACTCAGAAGTTGTCGTTCTATGTATCGGATGATGGAGGTTCTCAGTTGACACTCTTTGCTTTATGGAGGCTGCCAAGTTTGCAGCACACTGGTTGCCCTTTTGCAAGAAGAACAGGATTGTGAAGAGGTGTCCTGAGGCTTACTTTGCTTCTGACCCTACGAGGTTCTCAGACACTGATCAAATGCAGGTAATAAACAAAAATTAATGATGTATACATAGAAAAGTTGTGATGTTTCAACTTCATGTTTATTCATTTTTAGGCCGGGTTTGTCAATAGATGCAAATAGGGAAAAAAAAAAAATTTAATTAATACGAATTGTCACATTATTTCTCCACTTTTCATATTTTGTAACAAGTTAAAAAAAAAAAAAATAGTTAAAATAATAATTTCCAAATGAGTTCTAAATCAGAAAACTTATAAAAGTGACTTATTATTTCGAATGCCATATAAACATTATTTTAGTGAATTTTCTGTTAAATTTTTTTTTTTGGCAAATAACATTTTATATAAAAACAAAATATTCATTTCGAATGAAATCATTACCACCATTCATCAATGAATAATGCGATACATATAGGTCATGTTTGATTCACTTCACTATTAGTGAAGTATTAATAATCCTATCAAATTAGTGTGGTGTTAACTATCCCACCCCTACCCCATTACTAATAATCCTACAAATTTGTTGGATTAATTATCCATTGGATTAATAATCCTAAACCAAAGTGTCAAAACAAACATAGGATAATTGGACCCACGGATTAATAATCCCAATCCCATGCTTTAATCCCTCCAATCAAACATGCCCATAGATTAGTACAATGATCTCATAGTATCATTTTGAAAATGACTTCTAAACAGAAAAAAAAAAATATATATATATATATATATATAGAAAATACATTGTTGTGTTATTGTTATTTTTGAAATTATGAAGACAATAGTTAATGTTTTGATTAAAATTAAAAAAACACAAAAAGTCATTAAAAGTTTTATATGAAAATTAAGTTCAGGGATCTCCTGTCCCTAAAAATTCCTGTCTCCATGTTCCAAATCACTCACAATCATTAGCTATGTCTTGAAATTCTCAAATAATCCAATAATTGTGAGTGATTTGAGATAAAATGACAAGAATTTTTAGAGACAGGAAATCCTTACCTCTACAAAGTTTTATTTGTTTATCATTACTCATCACATTTATGTCTATTCATTAAAAGTGAACCAACCACCACCAACTATGTTTGTTAATTGCAAAAATATTATTGTTATGTCATTATGCAAAAAAATTTTACATTCAAATTTTATATGTTTGCCATTTTCTTCACAGGAATTTAGAAGAACAACAACACTACAAACTTATAATTATTTATCAAGAATTTACCTCGAAATGAGAATCAATGATTCAAAATTATTTCACTCATGAACCCCAAATTTCATCAATTTAATCTCTACCATACATGCCCATTCTTAGCCAATCTTGGATTTCCAAATTGGAAAAAGAGTGAGACAACCCCCCAGTGGGGTTGACCCCACCACCCCACTGAATGATGATTGGTTCATTTTTTTATTTTTTTTTATTTTTAGCCTTCCTTTCACTGCCCCTCATGTGTATGTGGGGGTGCTAGGGGTCTGGAGCACTGTTGTTCCAAATTATGGGTGCCTAGCTTTTTTTGTTAGAAGAATGGTCATTTTATTAGGAGTTCAAGAAATAATCATATTTTTTTCTATCCAAATGAATTGTTGTGCACCAAATACTACTTTCTGAAAATTATTCAATAATTTCATAATACCATGTGGTCATACTCCAAACCAATCACCAATTAATTAGTCTCATAATGTTTTCTCATCCCTAACATAAATCGTGAACCCTTACCCCTCTCTACCAATCAAAACCTTATTACATTCACCATATATTCATACTCCAAAAATACTGAATAATCACTCTACTCCTCTCTAACCGAAAATGTATTTAGAGCGTCTTAGGCATTTTGCCTAGGTCTTGTTTGGCATGATCTAAAAAAAAAGTCAAAAAGTCACTATCTTATTTAAGTCATATTATCTTATTAAAATCACATCACCTCTCTAACACATCACTTCAAACTCAACCCATACCTAACTCATATTTTATAAAAAATTAAAAAATACACATATATAAATTATCCCAAACCACCTCCTAGTCTTATTACATAATAGAGTTTCAACATAATAGACAGTCATCTCTTTGTCATCTACATTTGGAGAGCAGTGGAGGCTAGTCAAATTATTTTCATAAATAGAAAGTGTTGTCAGAATACACACTAAAATGGCTAGACTAAATAGAAAAGATGTTTTTTTATATATTTTTGTGAGGCAAGTATTCATAGTTTAAAAATCTCAATTTTTAATATTCACACAAAAATCATCTATTAATATAATGTGTCAATAACAATTTTATAATTTAAAAATCATTCTAGTTTTTTTTTTTTCCCCCGTTTTGTAATAAGTTCAAATTCAATCATATGTAATTTTGTATTTAATTTTTGTTTTATTTTAATTTTTTTAATAATATTTGTATTGCATCGCTGGTTGAGTGGAGCCAAACCATTGATTGGAGTTGCGACAGGCAACAAGATCAGTTCTAGAATTGGACCCACCACCATGTGGGGTTAATTACAAAAGAGTAATGCTAGAGATCCCAAATATTCTATTAAAAATTTGGAGTTTTCTTAAGTGTGCAAGTGCACACCATGTGCCACTTACACAAAAAGTGTAAGTGTAAGGTGTAAGTATAAGTATAAGGTGTAAGTGTAAGGTATAAGTGTAAGGTGTAAGGTGTAAGTGGGTTGCACATGGTGTGCAACCTCAAAAAAGGTGTAAGCGTAAGGTTTAATTTTTTACAAAAGGTGTAAGTGTAAGGTGTAAGTGTAAGGTATAAGGTGTAAGGTGTAAGTTGCACACCATAACCAAACCCTAAAAATTTTATCAAATGTTTTATATGACTGTGGGACTCACATAATGTGGGTCCATGTAGGTCCCACACCCATGTGAGATATTTGATAAAACTTTTTGATAGAAATTTTAAGCCCTCCAGCATTTTTTATTACAAAATAGGGGTCATAGATACTACTCTATTCGATACAAGTTACCGTCAGATGTCAGTATCAATTTAGGGCTTGAGAATTGAATTTTTTTTTAAGTAATTGTTTTTTACATTTTACGAAATGATGCGAAATAATAATGATAATAGTAATAATAATAATTTAACAACTTAACTTTTTAATTTTTTTATTAAAAATCAATCTTCCCAAATAAAGCCTTGACCAATTTCCATGCTTTGCTTTGGTAGATTTTCAAGTAGGTGTTTAGTCCATGAAATTAATGAAATTTAATCATTCATTTAAACAATCTAACTTTTTATTTTTGATTTTAAAATAATATTATATGCACCAATTGGTATATCAATTAGTGTACTAGCAGATAATATAATATAATTTTAAAATTTTTGAGTATTTATAATTTATATAATGTGTAGAGTTAATAATAATGTCATAATATATTAGTGTGCTAATTCATACATATAATATTATCATTGTTTTTATGAAAGATCCATCAACATTGGTGTTAATAATTCATAATTAAAGGCGCCCGTGGACCTAATCACATTTGAACTTTACTTACGTCCTTTAGGTGATTCAGCATATAATATAAAAAACAAATTAAAAAACTAGGGCAAATTACATATACACCCCTCGAGGTTTGGCTAAATTACAGATGCCCCCTGAGATTTGAGAAATTACGAATTCCCTCCTGAATGCTATATTTGCATAAGAAATTAGGGGGTAATTTGTTATGAAATATAAACCTCAGGGGGCAAATTGTTATGAAAATACAAACCTCAGGGGGCGGGATGTAATTTCCGAAACCTCAGGGGTATCTGTAATTTAGCCAAACCTCGAGGGGTGTATATGTAATTTGCCCAAAAAACTATTATCTATAGGATTAAGCTTAAATGACTGTGACATCAATTAAATTAGAGGTATTTACGTGTAGATCATAATAAGAGAACTTATTGTCTAATATGTCCTATAAAAAAAATTATCATAAAAAAGTCACTAATTGTAAGTTTTAGCGACAATTTATAAAAATCATGACAAAAAGTCACTAATTGTCAATTTTTAGCGACATATATAAAAAACTATCACAAAAAAATTATTTTTAGCTATAATTTTATCAAGACTTATTTTCAATAAGACTTGATGGGAATTAAGTCCAACTATTATGACATATTGATAGTTTACCCATTAAAAATTATGCGCATAAATAACAATGGTTGTTTGAGTTGTATTTCACCCAAATCATGGTAACTTTTTTGGGTAATTATTCAGTAATTTCAGAATATAGACACGTGATATTTCATAACATTGTGATTGGTGAAGAATATGAGTAAATGGGATATTGTGTTTGGTAATTAAAAAATATAAAGAAACATATTAAATGATAATTAATTAAGAAATACAAACACGTAATATGCCTATAACATTCTATAATTTTCCAACTTTCTTACCCTGGTGAGGTTAGGTTAATTAGTTTGACCTTGATTCATCATTTCTTGGGTTACATTAAAAAATAAATTATAATAATAAATAAATAGTTTCTCTGCAGCTGCAACCGGCAATCCTCCACCAAATCGCTCCAATTTAAGTTATAATTTTTTTGATTAAAATTATTGAGACCCTTTTAATTATTAGTTAATATCACTTTATTCGCTTCATATTTAATTATTAGTTAATATCATTTTATCATCTTCATATTTTATACATTTTAACTTTTTCAATTATACAATTATATACTCTTTTCAGGCCATCTCCAAAAGGAATGTGTAAGGTTAAATCGTGTCTTTTAATTAAATTATTCATAAAAAAATAAAGTTGATATAGTATCGATAACTATATATTTAAATTATATTTGTTCAAAAAAATATATATATTTGAATTATATTTATTTTAAATAAAAAAGATTACAAATTTAATTTTAATAATAAATTATTCATTTAAAAGAAAGTCGAAAAGTCAGTTTGTAACTATCTTCTCAAAACACTTCTAAACAAATATAAATTACTAAAATTGAATGGGCTCACAACAGCGTCAATAATAATTGAAAGGAAAATGAGTAGTTTTTTTGGTAAATTTGTTGGTAACTGTAGCATTGCTCTGAAAGAAACACTTTCAGATTGATTTAATTAATTAATTAATTAATTATTTTTATAATTTTTATGGGTGCAGAATTAGGAATGGCAACGGGGCGGGGCGGGGCCGGGGGCCACACTCCCCGTCCCTGATCCCCGATGGTGGAAATCCCCCCGTCCCCGGCCCCGATCCCCGACGGGGAACGTATATCCGCCCTTGTCCCCGCCCCCAACGGGGATCGGGTTTCCCCGACCCCGAACAACCCCCGACCTTTTTTTTTTTTTTTTTCTTTTTGGAAAACTGCTTTGAAGCTGAAGGATAAAAAAAAAAAAAGATCAACATGGAGAAACAGAGAGATCAACACCAACACC